>JABVXW010000007.1:0-200642 GCA_013365375.1 Litomosoides brasiliensis | reverse complement strand
AATCCATAAAATATATTCCTAAAATAAAAAGAGAAATTTTACTTTAATATTGCATTTTTCGAGATACCATTTTGTTAAGATGTGATTTACACCATCTATTTTGCCAGGGTCGTTCAGTGATTTCCGAATTGTCGCCGCATTATTTTGTAAACCATTCAAGAGTGCTATTGATTGCTGCAGTGAAGACAGTCACTGGCTTCATCATTTTAAATTTAAACAAAAACTTTTTCCTTTATGCCATAAAAAAGCTGAGATAACTAAATCTGAAACGAATCAATCCATCGATTTCACGGAGCTCTACTTTGATATTACTATGAAGTGTTGTAATATGTTTTAAGCGGAAAGTATCAAAACAAGATTTGTGAAATTCTATGAATTTTTAGAAAAAAAATTTACAGCAAAATTTAAAAATTTAAATTAGCCAATATTTTGAAAGTGTACAGCACATAATGAAATTTCTACCACTATTGTACTTCCTTAGAGTAATTTTTGAGATAATTTATCGTTACCTATAGAGAGTAACGATAGGACGTTATCTCTAAAATGAGAATAAAGACATTCTGATAAAAAAAATAACTACAATATAACTGGTACCCTTTAGTAATGAAGTTTCGATTCAATTTAATTATAACTAAAATAGCACTTCAGAAATGAAAACACGATTAACCTCGTACGGTGTTGACATTTTTGAAATTGATTCCAACGTCACAGTCCCCAACAACCGCCAAAAGTTTATTGTTGAAGAGAAATAGAGAAAGTCGTCTCTTCCAATCAAAATGTATTTCCAACAACGAGGAAACAGAGATCCCTGTAAGTGAACCCAGAGATGACCACTGTTTTCATGATACAATACAAGATCTTTCCTTCTTCCGTCGTCCCCTTCTCTTCCCATCGATAGGAGGCTATCATTTAATTCTCAACTCATTTAATACAAAAAAAACTCATGTAGGAAGAGTGAAACAGGAGAGAAAAGTTCGTCTACAACCTTATCTCAGTCTATAAATGTAACACATTTTTTTAATACGGTTAATTTTAGGTTAGTTATAACAGAGTTAGCAATAATTACTGGAAAAAAAAGATCTCTCTCTCTCTCTCTCTCCCTGTCACATTATTCAGGGAATACACTAAACTATTGAACGATAGTTATTTGTCATAAGCTTTACATATGCAAATATTTTATATGTCCATAAAGCTGAATATATGATGCATAGAGGTAGGAAAACAGTTAATTAGAGTGATTAATTGAAAACTCACTGAAGAATTAAATTGGTACAAAGTAGAGGACAAAATTAACGACTGAATACTTTGTATACGTACAAGACGAACAACTTTTCATTTCTTGAAAAGTCCTCGACTGAATACGACATAACAAAATGTAAAATAAGTGCTCAGAAAATTTGAAAATATTATTTTCCACTAAATGGTACTTAATACTGCTGAGGGGATTGCACTCAGCTATATTGGTATATAGCCCCAAAGCAAAACAATATAAAATGCAAACTTTCACAAGTCCTGCCATTTGCGCTGCTTGTAATGCGTGACTGAAAGAATAATCGACAAAAGTACCGCTTAGTACAATGATCAGCTCTGCCTGAAATAAAAAGAAGCAAGTAAAATAATTATAGCACAAAATAAGTATTAACATTTGAGTGTATAATTACGAAAGGAACTAACCTCCCTGAAGTACACACGGAAAATGATAATTGTGCGAAATACTCTTTTCCATTTATCCTCATCTTGAAAAAATCTTTGGAGAAATTTATCAAAACTTCCTCAGTGAAGCAATAATATAAAACAATTTTAAATAGAAAAAGAAGGATGTGAAATTTAAATGAGCGAGTAGCAAAGATAACTTTTTCTTCGTAAAAATCGCCCCTTTAGTGAACCAAAAAAGTAAGAAGCTCACCGGTGATAAAAGAAAATCGAACTGTTGCTAAAAATACAAAAGCATCCAGAACCTATCATTCCGAATTCCATGTCGTTCACGCCCAAATACATTTTTTAGTAAGATTTTCTCAAAAACTGCCATCAATTACTTACTGCTTTCACGCTAGAACTGTGATCTTTAAATGACACAAACTAAGGGAATCACACGGGTTCCGTTGATCTCCCAAATCTGTCCCCTCTGTTGATCCCCCAACAATCTGTCCTCATATACAAGTAATGATTCAAATATTCGCTTCAAATGATTTCAATATTTTGTGAATTTAAAAATGCAAACAAATGGATTGTAGTGCAACTATGGAATTACAATAACTAAATTTATTATTTCAAATCTTTTATTTGAAAATAAAACAATGACAAAAAAACGATAGCATATTTGGCTCAATTCTGAAATTCGAAAATTACACGTCGGTTAGATATCGTCTTAAATTTTTGAAAATTTATGCCTTTACAATAAGTTGTGATTTGATATAACGAATTTATTCAGCAAAATTTACGCAAAAAACACAAAATGCAATATCAAACGGCGCAAAAAAACAACAAAAAGGGCTGCAAAAGTCAGCTTGAAATGAAAGTCCCGATATTTTCCTCACTGTAAAAGATTTTCTACAAACAATTTAAAGACTAAAAAATTATTATAAGTGAAACCTATTGTTCACTGATATATTTCACTCAGCAACACAATCATTGTTAACTCTTCCTGGTACCAACGTCTCACTTCTTCTGGAAAAATGAACTAATTTTTGCCTGTCCTTGTGGTACTTTAGTACTTTTCCGCTCTTTATTATCTAGAAGTTTAGCATTCCTTGTTTTACCACGCGTTTCAGTAGATGAATTAGTTGATGACGGTTCAATTTCAATTTCTTTCAACACTTGCTTTGTAACTGCAATTAGAAATAAGACTTGTAATCATATCTCGCAGTTTTAATTGTGTAACAGTTATATAACAATTTTAACTACAGTTTTACACCAAATATACTCATTTAGAGATATAACTATCTTGTACTAATACTACTACTTTCATAAATCTTACTCATGAAGCCGTCGGCATCCAGGAAGGTTTCGGTACCATACTCCTTTCGTATTGCTTTTCTCTGGCTTCCGCAACTATTTTCACTTTTCAAACTGTTGCTTCCTGCTGTATCAGTACACAACTTATAACTGGGTGAAAAATCAAAGCTTATTTCATGGGTCGTTATTAAGATGGTACGTGTATATTTTTGCATTATTCACATGGGAAATTCATTACTGATAATCTCATCCTTAAATTATCTCCTCCCTTTATTTCCAGTAAAATATTTCTTATTTGTAGAGAAAGCAGAAAGCATGAAGTTTCTCTAAAAGTTACGAAAATAGAAAGATTCGAAACAGAACTAACAAAACTGAGGTAATTTTTTTTGATCCACTCCTTCCTCTGCAATTTTATCTTTTTTGCTTTCCTCACAATCCATTTCGTCCGGACCGGAATCACTATCAGAAAACAAATCATCTTCCGCTAAAATTACTCATCTGCTTAATATACTGATATCATTGTTAAGCTTTCATAAATATTTTCTTCTCAAACAATCAACAACTTTAGCGTAATCACTGAAGTATAAATTTCTCGGAAGAGTGTTACGAAACTCAATCACAATTTAATCGCTCAATGTTAAATGACCAAATTCCAAGAATCTCATAAACGCTATAGTATATTCAGGCTTTTTCCATTAATATAAAACCAATATAATAAAGTATTTATTATAAAACAAAATTTCAATGCAAACTTAGGAGCGTATTCTTCATTTTCACAACGACATTTTTCGTTTCGAAACTAGTTTTTTCTGTTGACTTCTCCGCGGACTCAGTTTCCTCTTTCATATCTTCTTGTTTGCTATTAATGACAATACGCTGCCCACGGCGTCTGTAACTTAAATTGAAATTAGAAGTTAAAAATCCCAATGCAAAAACATAACTCCTCATAGGCAAGAACAAAAGGAGAAAGTAAAATCAAAAAAAACGATTGTACCCAACGTGTCTTTAATACAACTATTTAGAAAAAAAATCAACAAAGGACGAATAAAACATGAAAAAGTAATACAAAAAAATGACTGAAAATCCTTACTTTATGGCTTCACCTAACGTTATATTAGCTTTTTTACCAACATTTCTTTGTCCCTCTTGAAAGCCACTATCCATCGAAGGCTAAAATACTAGGATTCAGTACTTACAAATTGTAAGCCCATTATTTTTCACTTATTCTATATAAATTTCGTTTCACACTTAAAAAATAATAATAAAGAAATTTTTAGCTACAACTCTGCTGCCTAAAAACTTACCGAAAAACGAAAAATATATGCATTGTGCATTGAAGAAATCATTTACTGACAAGCAAATTTTATTAGAAGGAGTTTATAGTAAATTAAACTTTACATTGGTTGTACATATTTCAATTTAAACACAGTACAATTTAAAGTCTTGGCTAAAATACTATAATATCTCGGTCGTCCATCATTCGATATCAGCTAATCAAAAGTCTGTAAGAACATTCCACACGTAGCTATTGGCTTTTAAATTTTTAATCCAACTCTTTTCTAAGTTTTATTAAGTAAGTTTTCTATGCTTCGCTATAAACAGCAAAAAAAATTTTCCAGTCAAATAAGATACAAAATATAGGTTACTATGTCGAACTACATTATACTGCTTTTCCAATATCAGGTAATTTTTTCTACGTATGAAGAGACAGCCGACAGCGCTGGTGATGGTTGGGAAAGAAAAAAATGGAGAATTCAACTTGCCGTTTCTTCCTTATTTCGATTTGCTGCTTGTGAAAACAGAGAAGTTTTATTGTTTTTTTTCTTTTTAGCCGTAGGTTCTGCAGACTTTGATGTAGATAAAAAAATGTCCTTCTGTGGTCGTTTCTGAAATTATCCATTGTACTAGATAAAATGGTAAAAATATGACATGAGATACGAGATATATAAGAGACTTAAATAATCTTAAATATGATAAAACAATCAGTCATCCCAATCAGAAGGTTTATTAAAACACCGAAGACTTGCTATTATTTACGTAAGTCCTTCAGTGTTCTTTTAAGACATGAAGCAATTAATATTAATTGCAATAATAGTTTCAAAGGACTTGGTCTAAAGATAAATAGAGTTACCTAACTCCGAAAATAAGATCTTAGCATGCGCACTCCAACGAGTGCGCATGCTAAGATCTTATTTTTTTATCCCTCTCTTATCACCTTTATAAGATTTATTATTACAAGTTATTATTGTTAAAGTTAATTATCATATTGTGTCCTCTGATAATGAACTGTTTTTTGCGATCGATGACTTCTAAAATTTTATTTGCATAAAAACTTTTAATGGCAAGCGTTAAACTGATGATAAAGAAAGTGATTAGCTCTTAGCTCTTAAAAAACGCTCACCAATCAGAACAAAAAGTAGCTAAGTTAAATCAGAATCTTCTCTCATTTTCAAGCAGTCAAATAATTACCGAAACGAAGGAAGAACTAACTTTCTGATTTTCAGCAATAGAACTAGCACTGTAATGTGCCAACATCTCTTTTCTCTTTACTTCCGTTTCCGGATATGATAGCCAGCTCCTTTCGGGATCAGTTCGTTCATACTCGGTGTCTTCCAAACTATCTACGGAGTACAACAGACAGAGACTCTGCAAATCTTCGCACCTTTTACTGCATCATAAAAATGAGTGTAATTTCATTTCGTCCCATTTCGTCAATTTTTCCCAATTAATGTTAACATTAGTTTGGAAAATGATGTAATGCCTCTGTAATTAAATTAACTTTAAAATAAAACAAGCAGGTAAATATGCAGAAAAACAGATTAAATAATGTATAATATGAGCAGGTAAATTTAAACAATCTTCGCTTTCTTAAACATCCAAAAACTAATTGAACTGACAATCTAAACATGAAAAGATGCAGTGAGTTTCTTACCTTTGGATTTACAGCAAGTTCTTACTATTAATAAAAAAGTTCTTCCTAATTTTCAGAGTTTCAATTGGAAGGCCATATTACAGTATAGCCGTGCGACTACTTCACTCTTTCATTACATATATATAACTACGAATACTTTAAAGAAAAAAATGTGCTCTGATTACTTTAAAGAAAATAAAATAACAGTCACCTTAATGGGTTTTGTATGTAAACCGTAAATTTCACACGTTTCCACTTTCTTGTAAGTTTGTAGAGTCTTTTCTAAATCACAATCGCGAACCAATTGTGTACGATAAAGCTTATGAGTGACTGCCCCATTACCTGTACTGTTGCTACTACTACTACTACTACTACCAGCAGTAGGATCTGACACGTTCAGTTCACCACTAACGATGTATACTGCATGCAGTTCCGTTTTGTTTTTGTTATGTTTTAAAAATTCGGCTAGTTCACTGAAAAAGATGCACTCGCTACGTTACAATATTCTGCATAGCGTAATGTCTGACTAGGGTTACTTTATATACACAAATAAAACTATCAATCTAGTAATCTAGCCAAGTAAAAAGTAGAAATTCGAAACAACATAAATCGTACTCAAGTGAAAGTAATTAATGTATTAAACATAAGAGAAAGCAAAAATAAAGTAATACTGAATACAGCTTTAAACAATATATTGTTGACACTTTAATTTCAATATTCAAGCTGTGAAAAACAAAAAGGTACTCTTTCGCATCATCGATCGGCAAATCAGCATGTCTACTTAGGTATTGCACTGTCACGATTTGCTCCAAATCAAAAAGCGAGGTTTCCAATATCCGATGTTTATCCAAACTCATAACTGAATTTAATTGAAGTTTCTAAATGCAATTAAATTTGAAATGATTCATTCTTTGACAAAAAAAATTCTGCCACTGAAAATACTAATTTTCTCATCAAATAACAATAAACGTCCAACGCTTATTCAAAGCACATAACTTTTCAAAAAAATCTTTATTTTTGTAGATACAGTGGCGTCACACCACTTGAGCGATTACTGTATATTATTAGGCAAAACTAACGAATAGCAAATTTTATCATATTTCCTAGGCAAAACGACAAACACACTTTTGTAAACAAAAGATACGTTTTTATCCCTATAATATAAAAATGCATTAACAGAGAAAAAGCAAACATGGATAGGGACATGGAAGCAATTGAAAAGTAAAATTATATCATGAGCGTATGACCCTAAAATTTTTCTAAAAAACCTAAAAAATCAACATTTCACATACACATATGTTAAGTTGCAAATAAAATAATTAAAAAGAATAAACGAAAATACTAACAAAATTTTACTGGTTCAACTTCTACTCGAAACGCAACAATAACTGTGAACAAACACAGAAAAAGAGTTAGACATGTTAATCTGATTATTATAACTTCAATAAGATGTTAGCAAACTTGGAAAAATAGAAACTACAAAATTTTTACTTCGATCATAAAAATGGCAGAAAATTACCATCAACCACGTTTCAAAATTCTAGTAATTGAGAACAACAAAGCTCTTCAGCTTACTAACATATTGTGCCAAATGTTAACCAATTCGATTTGTTTGTACTTTTTACTTAGTTATGTAAAATTAGAGTAATAACTGTAGAAAATTACGCTACAATTTTTTCCATAAAAGTTGAATATGATTATATATACTTAGAATATCGATAGTGAATTCAGTCAAGCACGTAGATAGGCAGGAGTTTTAATAGAGAACTACTGCACGGAAGTGAAATTGTAAAGGAGATTTAAAAAATAATTAAAACGTTAAAGTTCGAGTTCATACAAGAAGTGATCAAGAAGTGATGTAATCACTGGAAGCAAAATAACACATGTATATCTGCTGAATAAATGCATGATGCAATATGACACAAGGGAAATGAATAAAGGACCTGAAGAATGGAATATACTGAAACATGTACAAAGCACAAAGCTAAGTACTCTCTTACCTTAAATAAATTATGGAACATACGAGCTTAAATTCATTAAATAATTTAATTTTTAAATTTTGTATAATATCACATATATTCAGAAGCTCGCATTTTAGTTTAATAACTACAAGACTTTTATTAATTAAATTCTCAGCTGTATGAATTTTAAAAAGCTTTTATTTGAAAATATTTATTCCTAAATCTCTCTTCCATTTTATACGCTTTCATTTTTTGAGCAGAAAGCAAATAACTTGTACTTCATAATATCCCGTTACTGTAGTATTGGTAATTATCATAAAGTCTTGTAGTAATCGAGTCACGGCTTTGCTCAACCATGGCATCTACTAACGTTCGCAATTGCTCTTCGGTGTAGTTCATATGGAAACGGTCCTTAAGCAAACGAATTGTGTTGCTGCCGCCACGAAAACAAGGTAACTGTGAGCCTAAAGTTACTGCAATATTGGCAATTATCATAAAAGTTTTATTTTTTCCAAACAAAATAATACCAACAATCTTTTTCTCTTTGAAATGCATTAAAGTGATTCTAGGATGCCTAAAAATCAAGTGGAAAAGGACAGAAAACTAGCAATGTAGCAAAATATATAAGTAAAACTAGATTTTACATAAAAATTTTAGTGACAATAAAAAGAAACAGAAATAAAGAAACAAACAAACAACACAAACCATTAATCATTATTTCAACTATGCTGACAATTTGTTCGTAATGTTTCCTAGTTGCCAGTAAACCTTTCAAGATTAGAATTTTGTAGTAACTGAACATATCGCTATCCACACCACCCATAACATCAACTAACTCTCCTGTTAATTTAAATGGTGAAGTTTCGAAGCCCAAATTTTTTGGTGATATAGAAAGTATATAACCAAAATCGATATGTATCAAATGTCCCTCCGAATCTAATAATATGTTGCCATTGTGCCTGTAATTAAAACCTTATTAAAAACTGGAAATCTAGAGTAATTTATCAAACCAAATTTAACAATGCATCTTATTCTATTAATCAAACGAAAAAGTTTCGCCTTTTCTTTTAAATACTTCAGCATTCTGCACAAAATTTAAGGACATAAAAGCACTATTGCTTGAAATTTCAAGTATGAAATTATCAAACTGATCTGATATTTGGATGGAAAATAATCAAATATTGAAAGAGGAAACAGAATGAAAACGATTTGTGTTTTAATGATGCCTGGCATATTTTGGTCTGCCCAACCTGTAAGCTATAGTACCATATTTTGAATCAAATTCAGATCAGTCTAATTAGGGAAGAAGCAAGCGGATGAAAATCGTATGAACAGCACATATCTGACGGCTGGAAATGTGCAAACAGTGTCTTGAGTCTTTATCAACAAACAGTTCCTTTATACAAATTTTTTTTACCAACCTGTCTTTGACTTGCAAGAAATAGCAAGCAAGACTATATCCAGCACAACTCTTTACAAAATTTTGCTGCGCAACAAGAAATGCCTCAGAACTTGGAGGACCAAATGCTTCAAAAAAATGTGTTAATAATGCCGGTTGTACTGCACCAAATGTCGGACTACGAATTATCATGTTTTTCTTAATCTGAAAATGTGAGTCTGAGCATTATCATTATTACTCTCTTCTAGTATCTTTTCCCATATTATTCGTGTTACTAGTACTGAAGAAAGCGCATAAGATTTTCAAATCTAGGAGTTAAACGAGCCGAAAATTTCAAAAAAGAGGTTCGACATAACTACCTGATGCAACGACGATGCGTCTAGTATCGGTTCAATCATCCCTGAGTTTGGCGAACATACAATTATTTTATATGGTCTTAGATACAGTGGAACTTTCTCTTCGATCCAAATGTTCTGAAATCAAAAAAAAACTAAAATATGTAAAACGATTAATAGAGAATATAGTAATGGTTAGCACTGGATCCAAACGCGGAAATGCACACTATCAAGACAGAAGAAGGAAAGAATAGGGAAATAGGAAATCATTCACTAAAATTAATGAATGACGGATTCAAAACCAAACTTCATCAAAATAATCGAAAAATGAAAGAAAAAGCAATACCCGTAAAACAGAAAGCAACTGATACGCCAACAGTTCTTGCCTTAAATCGTCACCAGTTTTCACAATTACTGGCAATAAACGCCAATGAGGATGACGACCATATGGCGAAGAATGTCTTATTCGTGCTACTTTGTCCTCCCACGGTTCACTCATTGCTGAAGCTGATGGATCATCAGGTGTATCGCGTAGCTGCAAGTTATGAGTGTCAGTAAATCCTTGTTTGTTTCTCAATATGTTCAGTAACGTTTAACTTTTCACTTGAATGAGACTTTTTTAATAGTAAAATTGAAAGAAATATAACTAAGAAAAATCCTGCTTTCTCGGAAATGGTTGTAAACTTTGCATGATAAACTGCAAATCTCCAAATCTAATTCTTTTCCTAAAACTCCAACGCAGCATCAACTTTTTTCACCTAAACCCTTTAAATGTTAATTATTCAAGAGATGCAAAAATAACCGTCGCCTGACAAGTAATTAGATCTCCTTCTGGGACTAAACGTGTTTAATTTTGCAGAACAGAAAAACAAAAAGAATTTTAATTTCGATTATTCCATCACAAAACTTACTTGGCGCTTTGGACTCTTGACCCAGAGCGAGAATCGTTTTCGAATATCAGCACTATTTCCCTTCCCCTTTGATTCTGCCGAGACACCTGCTGACGAAAAAGACTTCACGAAGACACCAGCACGTATGGAATCACTAGATTTAGTTCGGATCTACAAGTACTCTCCGTAACGAAACACCACTCCGGTTAAAAATTGATTAGTGATCACCAGTTCAATGAATGAAAGGTACTCCCAAATATTTCGTTTGCATATCATATCATAATCTCCTTCATATCTCCTCCATATTCATTCAATTTGAATTACGATTGGCAAGCTTTTTATAACGACAAGAAGATAGTCTTTGAAGTCAGTACATATCTCCACGTACAAAAACGATCAGATTTTTTTTTTGCAAAATTAGAAGCTGCCATATCATTTTCCAAAAGGAAATCTAATCGAAAGACATCCTGGAGATTTACAGAAGTGTAATATCGTTTCACCAAAAAATCACAAACAACTAATTCAGATAGAACATGAAGTATTCCATCGAAATATTTGTATACATTACCTCTACCAATTCACATTATTTCTTGTAGCTGCTTGAACAAAATTTGTAAAACTAACTTCTTTAGTGTTTTTTTTTAATTCCACCACTGCACCTTCCATCACTGATGCAAAAATATCACGACCTTTGCGCTGATATTCTGCTGCTTCAATATTACTGATATGTTTGGGAACTTTAGATTGCCGTATATCCGTAACTTCAAGCACTTCCACAAACAAACAATATGGGGCCTAAAAATCAAGATATTAACAAACAGAAATAGACTTATTAGTAATAAACAATGGATCACAAATAAGTAAAGCGAAATCTCATGCTCATAAAGTCTAGATAACTAGGTCTAAAAAAAATAGCAATCAAATAATGATCATTGTACCCTTCGTTATTACATCCTCAAGCAATTTTCAAAATTTGATTACTTTGTCTTTGCTATTCAGTATGCATCCAGCAAGTGGTGGTATTCGAAGGACAATATGCTTCAGTGAATGTGCATAAAGTGGTAACCAAACACGTGCAGGAAGATTGACATTAATTTTACAAAGTTCATCAACCAAACAGCGGGTTCGTTCATCTTTGTTTGAAAAAACTTTCAATTTATTACCGATATTCATCAAAGCTTTTACGAATTCCTGCCCTGGCTGAATTTTAAGCGCCTGTAATAATAAAATTTTTGATTTTATTGCAAGATGAACTTCAAGTTTTAATAGTGAATATTCTTCTCGTAATGATATTTTTTAGCTTAATTCACTAAGCTGAAAGTTTATTTCACAGAGTATAACTTAATAAACTTACGCCACATTTGCACTCCATTTTTATCACATTCTCCTTATTAGTTACACATCGTTCATCATCAAAACAGGAACAACCATTGTCAAAAGCACCACCTGTAATTAATCCTTTTCGAATCAATTTATTCAAATATTTCATTCAGCTGAAGAGAATTTCAAAATTTCAGAAGTCATAGCAGTATGACAGCCATGTGTTTTGTCCCGCAATTACTTAAAGTTAAGTTAGAGGCCGATGAAAACTACCTAAATTAAAGTCAATAGAACTTGAAGATAACTCCAAAACGATAAGCTTATATTTAATGGCTATCATATGTATCTTATCCACCATCTATTTTCTAAATTTCGAACGTAATCAATAACTTTTTTCAGGCTACTTCATTTCTTTCCGAATGGAAAGACCTATAAATGATTAAGACGGTCTATCTGAACAAATGATGAAACTTCATGCGAAAAATTACTCACCACTAGTTAAATCTCCAAAAATTTCCGCACCATAAATACTATTATTACTCAGAATTTCATAGTTGTTCTGCGTCGCTGCTTTTGTTTGTTGCGCTTTATCAACAGTTCTGTATAGATCTGAAATTATTTCGACAAATTCAAAATGATGAATTCATAAATTGGTTGCTAAATGAAATTTCTCTAATTACCAGTTTTTACGGTTTGTACTAACTCTTAGAAACTTGTTTCAATTCAAAATACACTAGTTTGACGAAAAAAGAAAACTCACGGGTATCCATAACCCAGTTTCAATTCATCATCCTTAACAACAGATACAAGCAAATAATATTTGGAAAACTGTGGAAAATATCTGAATTGTCTTCCTAATAAAAAAGTATCCTTTTACTGTCCCTGTACGGCACTGCTCAGATTTTACCAGTAGGATGTTGCAGCAATTCATAAAAAAACTTACTGGCTTCTGAAAGTGACCGAAAACGTTGCTGTACAGTCGTCACTGCAGTTGCCTTGAGATCTTGTGATTTTTCACGAAATTCATTCAAAATTGACAGCCGCAAACGATGTCCGCGAGATTTTCGTTCAGATTTCTGAAATATCCTGACTTCATAGGCATCCAATAACCAGCAGCATTCCAGAGAAAATTCGACGCTATTTTTGCATCTAAAAAGTTTTTTCTTAATGAAATCCAAGAAAAGGAATCTAGGAAAGGCAATCGAAAAAGCATTTATGAACTATCTTTCACCTTTACGCTAAAGTATTGAAACATTTGTGGTCAAAAGAATCATCTGAGAAGTATGAATGCCCTTCTTTTCGCCGTTTTACAGACCAACATTTCAAATGCTCTCTTCCTCTAACTACATGTATCACTACGAAATAAAACTTCAGCTAAAAGCGAAAGCAGGTATCAAACACATTTCACGAACAAACCTTTCGACTATGTAAGGATGAATGGCTTCAGCTACTTCCCGAATATTTATATAAAGTACTATAAGCTGCGGTATGTAAAAATCCACCATTTCAGTGGGAAGATCAAAAAGTCGATTGCCTTAAAAAAATACCTAAATGTGAAACATATATGCTTAACCATCTCCATTAAATTTGTGAATTATGAGGATTTTTTTAAAAAATTAGCACTATGCAAATATTTTAAGAGATGATTGAGTTGAAAATCTATTCATATATTTCATCATTTATTGTACCTAAATAATTTAAAACACCGGCTTCTTTGCAGCTGGAGAGATACTGTATAGCTATCCGAATATCGAATAAATCTGATTCGAATAATCTCAGCAGCCAACTTCGATTGGTTGCAGCAAAATAAGGAAAACTCTGAAAAAAATTTTAAAGGAAGAAAAATTGAATTGAACATTGCATGTCTAATCTGGCAACTACAAATTCAATGCCCTATACTCATTTTAAGCACAGAATCTGCGATCCCTTTCGTTATATCAAAAGTATGAATCCATCAATGTTTAATAATTTCACAGTTTTTCCATTCAGTTAAACGTACAATAATTTAAACAGGTGAAATTTATAAGTGCTGAACCTTATCCCGACGTTATGTTGTTTTAGATATTTTTTTTATACAACTAAGTAACCAGCTAAAGGAAGTAGGGACCATAAAAGCCATACAGCTCACTAATCAGTCAGAAATTTTCATAACCTGATTTATAAAATCTGCCAATACAATTGTTTCAAGCCACAACCGTCCCTGCCTAAATTCCCTAACTTCGACAGCTCCTAAATCCGTTCTAATTACTGAGCTCGCGATGTGTATTCATTGATTTTGCTTTCCAAAAGTTAAGTTCTAATTAATAACTGATATAAAATTCACATTAATATTATCCTGCTTTATCATAATGATCTCATCTCTCTTTTCTGGCTCGGCACATGTTTCAGCGAGATCCTGCTGCTTTTCCACATGTTTTTCAGCAACAGCAAATTTGAATGTATGCCCATCATCCTCACAATTTTCGTGCCATATGTAATCACCAGAAATAATAGTACCAGTCAGACTTTCTTCATCATCAGCACCATCTCCAGCAGTACGCGGCCCCAAATTTAGACTTTCCGAAGAGACATCTTTTTCCACTACAGCAGTTGCTGAATTATCATCAACAGAGAATGATGCAGTACAGCTCGTCTATAAATCAAAATTTTTATGTTATTGATCTTATGATTAGTGGTGCAGTAAGACGACTCTTTCCTTGATACTTTGATCATCTCAGTTATTAGAAGAGATAATCACCTTATACTTACGTATCATATGATAACACTGTTACATCTTGATCCATGATAAGTGCCATAATCTAGAGAGATTGTTACGGAGAGCGACTAATTACCAAATAAAATACAAGTTAAAATAGTAATTAAAATCCATTTATGTACGCGGGACTTATTTCAGGAAAATATTAAATACTACTTTAATTCCTTATCTTTTCATTCATCTCTATGAAAATTGTCAAAATTATACAGAAGAATAGCAATACCCTGGGTAATATTTTTTAGGAATTCAAAAAATGTACATTTCAGATTTTAACACAAATGAAAAGAGACCTTGTTAGCAAGTAATCGGTCAACATCATTTTCAAAATCCATGCTTTTTTGGCATGAATCGATGGAATGCACAGCAGTCGGATGTGATTCCGCTACACTATTTGTGCATAATGTGTGCAAACTATTGCAGGAAAGGCGCTGTGGCTGTGTGACACAAATAGCATCATTGCTTGACAGATTGAAAGCTTTTTGAAGTACGCATCTAGAAATGATTCAGAAAATGGCAACAATAAATATAATGAAGATAAACCGTTGAAATATTCATAAAAAATCCCTTTAAATCATCGAAATGTCTCAAATTTACATCACCTTTATATCACTGAAACCTATTCCTGTCAAAGCATATTTGCAAAATTGCTTAAGTTATTTGATTTTGCGAAGCAAACCATTCAAACTGCATTCAAATCTAAGCTACAGCGATAATCATTGTACAAAACTAAACGGTTTATTAATCATGTTCTAGGAAAACAGCTACTTTCTTGTTTTTTTTTTGTCTTTTTTTATTTCCTTGAACTCTTATGTTAATGCTAAACCTTGTTTGGTGCTATATCTAAGGGTCCATTACAATGGACAAATCAGAGAGAGTAGCACTGACAATTCATTAGACTTTTACATATATACTACCAGAATCTTCATGTGATATCAACAATAGCTAATGCATTTTCGTTTTTATATTCTTGCATTGTTTTTATTCGTTTTCAGCATTTTTTTCTTATTACTTTACCCAATTAATTTATCAAAAAAAGAGTTAACCACTCTCCGCAATTTAAAATGAACAATGTTCGCTTACTAACCGTGCGCAAATTCCATTTTTTGAATGATCACAATCGGATAGTACATGTGCACTCATTAATAAAACGGTACTTTCGTGATAATAGTAAGATTGTACTGATAGCAGCGGTGATATGAATTAATGAACTGCACAACCAGTTTACTCCCAACATGTCCATGTCAGCTGATGACTCCTTCTCATCACATCCATTGCTTCATCTATAAAATATTTTTTGGCACTGTTTATGAAGCCCAATGAACTCAACTGAATGCTATATGATTCAATCACTGTAAGAATTCTCGATGCGTTCTCAAGAATTTTCTTATTAATCTATTCAGAACTCAAAATTCATTACTGTAATTTTTTAATTTCGTGCAAAAACAATCTAAAAATACTTACATTTACTCAATCTCAATGACCGAATAAATCTTATTTGATAAGATATAATTTGTAAAATTTAAATATGAGTGTCTCACTATCTGAACTCATCTCAAATTTAATTTCTTGCACTTTTATTAGTACAGCTTCTCTTGATCGTTAGCGAGTAGAAATTTGCCGATCTTGACAGTTTTGAAAACATCTACAACTACCACTTTTATCAGCATTAACTTAAAACACTGTCCAACAACCTGAACCACTGAGCAACGCAAGAACTTTACATCACAACCTCATAACAGCCCGTGAAAGACTTACGCGGATATATGTGAAACGTTGCATCTGATCGTCTGAGTGCAAGCCGTGATCTCCGTTGGACTGACGTCATATTTTGGTGGGTTGCAGTAGTGCTTCGTGACAGCTTTCTCTCATTTATAACAAAGTGTGTTACTCAAAACCGAGGCGCCCTACAAATTGCGGCTTATCATAGCAGAACTTTCACTTATGACCAGTGACTTCAAGCTCGTGGTATTGATATATCTAGATCACAGTTCTTTTTTTCGGACACTAAGTATATCTGAAAATTACCAATGAAAATTATGAATATTTTCAGGAAGTCGGCTGTTGCGTGTACACCACAGTACAAATTTTATTACAAATATGTAAATTTATGGCAACTGACACTTTAAACAACAATTTATGCCTTCCTGGCTCACAATTGAGCGTATGTCTCAATCATAGAGATGTGTATCGTGAAATAGAAAAATTGAAATATGATGTCTAAGCTTATATTCATATTATATATTACCAAGAAGCTGAAGCTTAACATTTCTCATCCAACATAAATTACCGTTATAAAGCACTAGTTCAGTCAGATCATCACATAAATCATAAGATTAAAACTGTAATTATCAATATAAGACGACATAACAAGAAGTTTGTTTTGAAGGTTAAAACAGTAAATTTAAGATCTAGAAAGAACGAGGAATAATGTTGATAATACAATACAAAAAAAGTGTGGTGCAAATGCATCTTTAGTTTCTAATGAAAGTACTTAGAAACCATCAAATTTTACCAAACTTCAATTATAAATCTGACTAAGCGAGATATAACACTTCCTTTTTTTTCTAAATAGTCATTGAAAAATAGATATAATCAAAAAGCAGTTTTTATGCTTCGATAAAGAAGATATACGACACCAGATATAGCTAAAGGAATCAGGAAATTACTCCACGTTGGGCTAAACATGGTTTCTACCCATGATTCACCGGTTTTAGCGATGACTGATGGAGCGGATGAGTTTGTTTTGTTTCGCATAGCTTTTGTTGCATTCGAATCGGATAAATAACCAATCAGATATTCTTTCGTCATCTCTACCGCATCCCGCGAGTGACCAACATCTTTAAAACTTTCTGTCGCATCTTGCCCAGCTTGCTCCAACAATACTTCATCACCGCCTGGATGCTCTTCCAAAAATTTTGTTACATCATACACCTACAACAATAGCAATTGAACTAAATAACATCTGATAGTTGTCAGAGTTAATCAGCATGAATTGATTGAAAATATCAAACGGCTACAACAGATGGCCGTTTAAAAATCAATCAGTCTAATTAGAGTAAGTAGTTAATATAATTAAAAAGCGAAACAGGAATTTCCTTCGATAATTCATTGATCTAACTTCAAATCAACATATAGCTCTATCATATAATAAACCAACGTTATTATCGATAATAATCCACGTAGATGAAGCGTTATTATGTGCTGCAACTTCTGCAACTGTGTACTTCGTCAACTCTTTTTTGTCAGTCATTTTCGACACGAAAGTTGTTACTTAAAACAAAATAAGCTATTAAAACCACACAGACGACAACGGTTTCTAAATTAAGACTGAATATTATGCAAAAATAAAAGATAGCACAAATTGACGGTTCACGCAAAATTCATTTCGTCTACTATGTACCAGTGTGTTGACTTAATATGAGAGTTGTAAATAAAATGATCATAATATGACTGAACTATAACGTAAGTCACTCCTTCATAACCCTACTTATCAAATTTTATCAAAAAAAAGTAGCATTTTTCTCTTCTTTCGATGATAAGCACTGCGATGAAATAAAGCAACTGAAATTGTCCATTTTTCAAGAAAGGATAAAATTTTATTCAAGGAACAACCTATGAACAAACTGTAAGAAGAAACGGATCGAAATAGTTTTAATTCAACCAACATAAATAACAATAACAAAACCTAAATCTCAAAGGACTTTACTTAGTCGATGGACTTTCCATGGAATTTGAAACGAACACAACATTGCTAATATCTATAGAATGTTAAACAAATGCTTAATAACAAATTAAAGGCAAAAATTAATTTCAGCTAATTAGAAAGGTACATCTATGTAGATTCACCAGTGACATTTCTGGAGAAATTTTCAAAGTCAATCTCAACTTCGGTACCGTTTCAATATAATCGAACAATTTGAGACTCAAAATCAACCAAAAATTCATGGATTTGTTTTTAACGTAGAGGTAGCAAGCATAACGACGTCGAAGTTGATTATGCGATTAGTAAAATTGATAGATGTAAACCCATTTTCTCCTAAAAAAAATGTATATTTTAAATCAGCAACATAGTGGATTTCATAACAGACATTTTTTAACGATAGCGAATGAAGGAAGACATTGCGTATTTATATTCACATAGCATTTATTTGACAGCATGAAGAACAATTTACGGCGCATAAAGAATTTCGAGTAATTCTAACATTTTCTTGAACATACTTTAAAAATTGCAAAATAACTGTAGAAATCACTTTTGCAAAATTAGCAATCAGAAAATCATTTTTCAAATTTAACAAAAATTCTTTGTGTAATAAATGAATTCTCACAGAAAACGACGGCAACTGCCAAAGAATGTGCTTGATATCTTCAAAAAAATTGGAGCTCAGCAATCATCACAAGTCTTTTTATCATAGCACTAGTCTACTTCTAGAAGATTCTATCTCTTAAAGGAAAAAGTAAAATATTTTCATACTTCAATCAATCGCTAAAATTTAACTTTTCTGAAATAAATTACCATATATTACCACGGATTCTACTGAAAATGGTAAGAATAAAAAAATAAAAAGAAAGTTGCATGAATTTCGAACAATAAATGTGGCATGGTGATATCACCGAGTGTGAAAATAATGGAGGAGTGGAACAGGAAACGGTGGTGATAGACACATATGACTGCAGTAAGCCACTAATAACAAAGCTGACGCGAGCGTTGCAGACTAACCGCACTGATAAGAGGTCAATAAAAGTGTCCAAATGGTAAAGTTCGTGCATCTTTGTTAATGATTGCTTAAAAAAGAGTTAATTATAAATTTGGCACTTAACCCACTGACTAATTCTGATCATTACACTTCGACAGCGGCGGGTAACACAAAAAAGTCAACAGCACTATTCTGGGGTTTATCAAAACTTTTAAGCAAACACACAACTCAGATTAAAACATCATGAAATTATTATTAATCCATTTCAAAAACTGGTAGTTTTATTTAAGCAAGCATTACAAAAAGATAAACTACGTACATAACAGACATACGAGGATGTATTTAATCTTTTTTAATGTTATCAGAAGAATGAATTAGTAAGATGATTGCTAACTACAGATAACCTACATGCTAAAAAACACCTCTTTAGAAAGCACAGTGCAAATTCAGACATTTTTTCTTATGCTAATCATCAGAAAGTGAATTTAAAATCCAATGCAAAAACTGAACGGGTATTTTTTCATCAACATACTTTAGCGCACTGTTGCTGAAATATTTTTAAGCAAGGCAGTAAGGAATGAAAAGAGAGACAGATTAACAAAAATAATTTCAAAATAACTATTGCTAAAAAGCTAAATCTAAATATAATTTAATCACATCTAACACCTGAATAAATCAGTAGCATAAACCGATGACAGGTTACGAATTAAACACATTGTTAGGCATAAATATAAGATAGAAGAAAGAGATGAGAGAAATACTTAGTAGTTTGTAGCAAAAGTGAACCAAACATATTCGAGTGATACATGCAAAAGACCATAAAGAATACAAATATAATGAGAGATCTGAAATTTTCAGTTTCGGTTCAGTTTAAAATTTTCATAACCATAAGTTCCTTTTATCTTCCTTATTCTGTCATGATTAACAGAACTTATTGTGAGGAAAAACATATAATATAAACAGGTATCACCCACAGACACGTTCACAAATAGGTTAAAAGGTACAAGAAATGCTATTGTAGATAGGTGGAGAAAGAAAGAATAATTCATTTCCAGAAAATGTAGAAACCAAAGACTTCTACAACACGTACAGTATGTTTGACAAAACGTACCTATAATCGATTGTCCAAAGGTAGAAGGGTAGGGAGGTTTAACAATCCAGTTCTTCCCTCCAAATTGCTGGTAAATACATACCGATGTAAAACATGCGACTCCTATAAAAAAGAAAGAGAATAGAGACAATTTAATAATTTTGAAAGATTTTATAGTTTGTTATCTAGAAATTCAATATCAGCAATTTTCAAACTAATCACAACAATTAAAAAATTATTACAATACAAACTAAATCAAATTGCGACAATAGACAGAGGAAGGACGAGGAACTACCGCATACCTGACGCATGAAGCAGTACAACGACAATGTTTAAGATTTCATGGTTCCATGCGTTTATCATATTTATAGAACCAATAATCAGAATTGTAGTGATAAGAAAAAGGAACTGTGACCCCACACCTACAGCTACAAAATAAAAAAAAAAACAAATCTGACATGACAGAAAACTTCAGTCAATTCCGAGGTCTTTTAGACAGATAGCGAAGCTACTGAATATAATTTAATGTAATTATTAAGAATATCTTTATAAAGATATTATCGTTATTATTAACTAGGCCGGTTCATCAAACGTTGGAAAGGGCTTGTTCACAATAAGTTTCATCTTAAAAAGACAATACCGCCTAATAGCTTACACAAATTCACCGGTTTTCGAAGACTTAAAAACTACTTACTCAGTTGGAATTTTCTGATTTCGTTTGGTCGAAATTTCAGGATGTGATAACAGAATTCATAGAGCAAAGGAAAGAGAGTATCAAAAGTTTGCGGAATATTATATTTGACAATTTCTCATCCTTTAAATTGCGGGAACTTAATAAATTTTTTAAAAGCTCACATTAAAAATTTCTTAATTCTGAGATGCTACTTTACTCAATTACTACTTAAACTGCAATGGAATGGGAGGAAAATTGAGGGCGACAGATGCTTGAAAAGTACTGTACGTAGTAGAATGAAAAACAAACACCCAGACATAAAAAGTGAATGATATGTTTGACACCAAAAAGTAACACAGACCAACCTTTATTAAGTTCACGTTAACTCAACCACGCATTAAAAATCAGTAAGCAAAAAGGCTTCAAATTTTGTTTGCCCTATCTCACCGTCCCACGAACTTTGGATTCAAATTTAGTTATATCCAATATCAATTCGCAAAAACTGATCCTGCCTTGCTTCGTCAATGCTATTCATCTCTTCAACAACCAATCACTTAGCTACCTAAAACGATACGGCATCTTCTCATTACATTCCTTTTACTGCTTCAAAATACTATTTGATAGTCCCATGAGTGAGAAATTAAACGTTTAGAAACATTTCAGTCGATTGCAGGATTTTAATATAAATTTACTGGGAATACTTTAGAAGAAAATTTTATTTCACTGACAACAGACATAAGAAAGGCCTATTCAATATATACAAAAAGAATATTTATGTTATCTTCTCGGCAAGTCCACATTTGTATGGCGATAACTGCTCTGGTCCCTGAAATATCTTTTAATAACTTTTTTAATTCAGTAGCAAATCAAAATCAATACAGTAGATTTGAATTATGGAGAATAAAACATAAATATATTCCATTTCATTCCATTCCTGTTCAACTTCTGCCCTCATAATAACGATGAGTCAAGTGCAGTAGCGTACGCAATTAATAAGCAAAAACATTGTACACTTACTTATTCTACAACAATGGTGACTCTTTATGTAAAGAAAATCATATTAACTATTCATCTAAAAAAAGTCTTTAATGTTCTTTAAAAAAACTGTTAATTCGGAATCCACATCACGTCAAACTAAAAAATTTTCCAACAACATATCTGCTTTTGAATGATCACTAGTTCTAGTCCTCACTATGTTTTCCTACGTTTTAGCAAGGAGTCAACTATAAAAAAAAAAGAAACAGAAACGTGCTTTAAGCAATCGTCATGACGTTTGTATTCCAAAATAGCATTTGGAGGTAGATTCAAAACTCGTCGCAATGTATCACGAATACGGTTTGTTGTTGCCAAATTATCTGCTGTGCGATTCCACAATGAAACAATATCCTCCTATAAATAAGACAAGTATAAAAAACAGAAAAATTAAACATTATGAGCACGACAGTCTAAGTAGCATTTCTTATCTCTTGCCTTTTTCATCAAAGGACCCAAAATTTCAACAAGGTGACTAAACAAAATGTGGCAGTTATTGCTAAACAAAGTCATACCGTTCCTGAATTATCAAAGTACAAAGAATTAGTTAAACCCAGTAACAAAAACAATCTTCTTGTAAAAAAGCACACCGATATGCAAAAAATCAATTAATTCGTTGAAAGAGTGAACACTTTTAGTCACGGAAAACATGAGTAGGTACAGTAAGTCTCTCTTCAAATGAAGTTTCAATTAAAACTAACCTGATTACGTATGGAGCATACAGCACCACAGATTTCTTCACCAACAAGGAACTGCTCACCAATCATTGCTAATATTAAATTCTCCCAAATTCTCGATGAAAAACCTTTTTTCAAACGCAAAATCCATTTACCACCCTAAATAAAAAAGAAATATTTTTCTACGCACTAAACGCTATCAGTTAATCAAAAAATTAGTGCCGCAGGTTTCACTTGTTAAACTATATAGGTTTTCAATCATACTGTCAGAAAGGCGAAATAAAACCTTTCGATTCGCGTCATCCTCCCAGACGGGTTTGATACCCTCTTTGAACATATGGAAATCTACTTTTTCAGTGATATCTGAAATGTGTTCGATGCAAGTTAGATTATAATCAAAATTTTATATGCATGTTCGTGGTATTAACTATTAGGAGAATCTCAGTTTGAAGTATTCCAGTATATATTAAAAGGTTTATCTACATTCTTTTCTGTCTTGCACTTGCAATAGAAATATTACAAATTTAAAAGATAAAGTTTAAAATTATGCCACGTGAAACAATAGAGGACGGTTGAATCACTTCAAATTTTTCGGGTCCGAAAACAGATACCAATAAGACAAAACTAACCAGCCGGACGTTTCAAGAAACAATATGTATTCCAGAACTGTTCCACAGAATTAAACGAAGCCACTGGTTGAACATATAAAGCATAATCTTCTGGATCAAATTTCCCTTGTGGACGTACAAAATAAGAAAACACATACGTGAATTCCAGAGGATGCTCATTGTTATTGCACGGACTCGGTTTCTAAAAGGAACAGCTATAGAATTTGATCAAAAAGCGTATATACGGTGCATAATCCCTCAGCTATTAGCAAACAAAAATAAAAACACCTGATCTGACAAAAAAACTACTGATATGTTCTAATCGCTATTGATAGTCAAGCAAATTCAGTAAAATCTTACGTCCAAATCTAGAACTAACTGTTTCAGGTAGATTATTAGTCACTTCCTCAAAAAAGAAAATAATTAAAACATGATAGGAAATATTTTCCATGAAAATGAAAAGCATCCAATTCCTGGAAATCCAGAAAATATATAATCAAGGCTATACCACAAATAGTACTAAATCTGATTTTGATTGCTGCTGTAATTCTTCTTTCGTCGCGGGTAAGTTTTCATTACCGGAAATTCTGGACTCTTCTTTAGCAGTCGATTCTAACATTGATTAATTAACCGTAGTGATCTAAAAAGCACTATGCCGAATGAACCGATCAAGCATGAGTCGCGCAAAATGCATCAGTCGAAACGTGAATTTTACTGAGAAATCTAGAATTATGAAAGAAAAAACCAAAAATAAAAACTGGATAAATCTAATTATTATCACCGTACTAATTTTCGGTTTTTCGATAAAAGGAGATTTGCTACCTCATCATTTAATCATTTTAGTCTAAGGAGCCATACTGTCATTTGCTGATGGTCGAATTTTATAGCTTTGGGCTTTCATCAAATAACTTTGCAACAACGTCAAGCCAGGTGTTAGATACTTCATTACCGATTTCAGACTTTTTACTTTGGAAAATGCAAAAGTATCTGAACCTTTTGCGCGTGTGTCTAACAGGCTTATGTGTTAATCTTCCATGATGGTCCCAAAGAACTAAAAGACTTTTATTCCACTTCTGAATTGTAACCCCGCCACCTAAAACTCAGGAAAATCGGTGTGAAAACCACCAGCCCACCCTATATGCTTCATCCCATATTTTCCTGCGTTAAAAGTTGCCGACACTTAATGAAAAAATGAAGGCCTCAAACGGAAGATAAAAAGTAATTCCACGCACATATGACCTTTGCTGCTACGTTCATTATTTGTACCGTATATTTGACTTGACAGAACCATGCCTCGATGCAGTTCCCGTATTGATGGTTTCAGTTGGGAAAATTCGAGATATTCTTACACTGACACATTTTTTAAATCATTTCACAATCACAGAGATCAGTCTTTTCCATGAAATCATTTATTTCTATTTATTCAATGTTCACATTTGATACATTTTCAAATACAACAAAGTTCGGAATACCAAAATAGGAGATCAAGTGGATGGAATCACATTTTCAACATATTCAAAATACCCAAACCTCAAATAGGTTTTGGGCTATTGGGTTTTTTCGAATATGTTCGGGTATTTTGGATAACTTAGGAATACTAAAATTAGAAGGTCAATAAGGCAAATATGATGACCCATAAACATATTTGTGTTATTGATTGTATTTCAAAATACAGAACTCACTGTGTCTTTTCAAGCTTATGGTGAGCATCTTTAGAAAAAAGGTCCTACCAGTTTAAAAACAATATGGATTTATAGAGATAAAAAAGTGAATTGCGATAAGGAATAGACAAATTAATGAATAAATAAGCGAAATGGTTAAATAACAGATAAACGTCGTGTACAAACACTCACTCAGTTGGGCTTGGAAATACTGAATATGTGAAGTGGAGAGAATAAATTTTCGAGAGGATTTATCATGACAGCACGTTTTTCACGTCTTTTCCACTTTCTGCTTGTATTAAAGACAGATGCATTACACATCGTTAGTGATATAGTTTTGAGAGAAAATAGTAGTTGAAACATATAGCTTTCCTTGCAGAAGACTTATGTATACTATCCGACATAACAAGTACAGCTCGAAAGTAGGAGACTCAGCCGAACTGCCATTATTGGAGAGATGGAAGCTGTCACTCTTTTCACAATAATAATATCAATAATACAAATTTCCAAGGACATCCAAAATTCTCTGTGAATATTTTTTCGCCCTTCTCGTTTGAAGAAATCAACAATAATGCACAAAAATCCCGAAATCCTCAAATTCATCAAAGAGTAAAAAATATAAGAAGGGAAGATGGAGATGTTAAGGCGCACAAAACAGTCCAATTCATACAAATTTTAAAAGTTGAAGGATTTTAAGCTAACTTAATGGATCCTAATATTCTGAAAAAATATTAGCTGGAATGAACTCGTCGGTCAGAAAGACTTCCGTATTCCGGTTGACGCCTTCGAAGAGCAGCTGATGATGTTAAGCAGCAACATGAACAGAATGCGGAGATACATTGACCGAGTGTAGAGCGAAATTCCTGATTTATGAACAATGAAATGAGCAGTTTTGAGGAGGGCCCACCGATCGCAAGCCATACAAAAACGAAATCCACCGTCGATAGATCCGCTGGACTAAGCATCGATTGTGGAACAAAACGGACCGCGATAACAGGCAACCAAGACAGAATGAAAGCGACGAGCACGAAAAAGGAAATCGCAAAATTGTGATCCGTTTCCAGCAAAAAACGTTGATTGTCTTCAAGCTGCAATTATTTTTATTATTCAATATGAATTCACAACAATAAGGAGGCAAAAAGACCTTGCAGAATTTCACTGAGCATTTATCATTTGAAGTATGCTGTAAACTGACAATATTCACATGACATTTGTATTACAACTGAAATTCTTCAACGACAGTTTCAGATAAATATATAATTGCAATATGATGACATACAAATATTTTCGTATTCCAATATGTTTAGCAAAAGGTGTTGGGAGAAAACTTTAATGCATTTTTCGTCAAAATGGGTTATTTCTGAATGCCAAAGCGTCTTTCTAAATAGTTTCGAATAACTTACACCATTTTCATCTTAAAATTGGAGCTGAAGTAGCACCGACCCGACATAATGACGTAAAAGCACAGAATATACAGTTTTCAGACTGTACTAAAAGGAGGAATTGACCCTAGCAAGAAAAATTTTCAACCCACTGTCCTTGAATGAATCACTTAACTCTTTATAGCATATATTTTTTTTCAAGAATCATTAGTCAGAAAAATCTCTTTTCCAAAAGTGATCGCAAGGAAAACTTTTTGAAAGTTAGGATCTTAAATTTGGATCCTCTGCACTACTCTCTTGAATTCACTTCACACGACACTCATCCTACTGTTTGTAGCGAGAAATACCAGTAAAATATCAGTAAAAAATAAAAGCGGCATAATTCTTAAATTCTAGAAGATTAATTGCAACAGCATTGAGCTGAAAGAAATTTAAAATTCTTAATTTTCAATTCCTGCAAGTATTTTTTTAGCTATTTTACACCAGAGAATATATCGGTTTTCTTCATATTGACTTCCTAGAAGAAATAAAAAAATTCCACTACATGTTAGACTACCAGCAGATAACTGCAATATTTTCAAATATTTGCATCATGAAGATGGCATTACTGATAAATGTTATCCATCCATGTGTTAAAAAATGATAATTGTATGCTTCAAAAAGAACATGCTATTCGTAAAGAATGAAAAGTGTTGAATTAAGTAAAAAACTGACCGCATGTGAATTCCGTAGAGCCCAGAAAATTGAACAATAAGTGAATAATATACTGCATGTAGAGGGTACTAAAATAAGTGAGGCTAATGTTACACTATAAGCCGTCGTTGCCGACCAGTCAAGCAGGCACAATTCGGCTGCATGATAATAGGAGACCTAAAAGGCGATAAATATAAGACTTCAATATATGAAGCATATAATAGATAATAATTTTCATTTTTCAGTTTTA
Organism: Litomosoides brasiliensis; assembly: GCA_013365375.1. Taxonomy (NCBI): domain Eukaryota; kingdom Metazoa; phylum Nematoda; class Chromadorea; order Rhabditida; family Onchocercidae; genus Litomosoides; species Litomosoides brasiliensis. Next base: position 173,356 of record JABVXW010000007.1, on the reverse strand, counting down.
AAGCTTGATCTGTAAAGATTCTGCTTCTATCTTATAATGCTGTTTCCCGAAACATTTTAAAATGTAACATTAAATACAGTGCCTTATTATCGAATGGTATTAAAAGCTTTTTTTTGCAGTGAACAACTCAGTCAAAAATTACAAAATATGGAGAGAGAGAGAGAGAGAGAGAGAGGGAGAACTACAGACGCAATTAATCGTGATACCCCATAAAATAAAAAGAGATACCTTCATGCGAGCAACAATAATAGGCAAGGAAAAGAGTATAGTGCTACTCCATGTGAATGCAATCCAACATTTACACCTCGTTATCGTTTGTTCTGTTTCGTATCTGAGCAGATTAAAAAATTAAACAACAAATTTAGCGTAAACAGTAAATGGACATGTAGCAACCAGCGTATTTAAGCTTTTGATAATTTTTAGATTCTATAAAACACGGGCAAAAAGATTCACCAGTCTAATTTATGAAAGAAAGTAAGCAAGATAAAAGTTCTAACGAAGATAACAGAATCTTTTTCTTCTCCCTGGTTGAGCATTATCTCAAATAGGTGATTTTATTTAGTAGATTTGAAAGATAGAAACGATCAACTTACCTTTGAGGCTTCATCAAAGCAGCATATCGGTCGATACCAATCCATGCAAGAGTATAAGTAGTATTAGCAAATAGAACTATTTCTAAATATACCGAACACTTACAAACCAATGAATTATCACCCATAAACTGCCAATCTGGTGCTAAGGCACTGTACATACTAGTAGGTATTATTGTCACTGAACATAGCAAATCTGCTGCTGACAAAGAAACCTAAAAAATGGATTAAATTTCAAAGTCTACGGAAATTAAAGCAAAAGTAAGTCAATAATAAAAGCGCTCTTTTTTCAGCAATATCCTTTTTTCAAAAATTTAATTCCATATAAGTCTCGCTAATGGTATTCATCAGATGGATTTTGAAAATAAAATCGATGAGTTTTGAATTTTAATTAGTGAAGGCACGTTATAGAGGAAGAAGAGGGAAGACGCATTGAATGTAAAATCCTACCATTATGTGAACAAGGCTTTCAAAAGATAGATACAAATAGAAACTGCGTGCAACACTAATTTTGTAATATGAAATTTGATTTTAGTTTTATCAGTCCATTCAAGCAATTAACAAGTCTCTGCTTGAAATATGTACCGGAACTGGAAAGTAGCAATTTAGAAAAATGGAAATGATAATGCCAACAAACCATATAATAACCGATAACATCACGGAGTGCATCGTTACACAGAGTTATCGTTATAGAAACAACTGCCGAAAACATTAACAGTAAACCGACGGAAAGTATTACCGCTGCACGTGCTAATGCCTCCGTTGTTAGCGCTGAAGGATCAATCACTGCCAGCATTTCACACCTTTATATGAACATTGTTACTCACTCGTTTTGATTATAAAACTTCATTTATAGTAATTAACTTAATAACACGATTTAAATATACATTTTCATATGCACTACCATCTGGAGGGAAGTTGTAAGGAATAACGGGGAGCTAGTTGGAAGTGTTTCCAAATTTTGATATATTCGACAGTTTGAACAAATTTCTAATATGAAAAGTTTCCTAATATACAAAATTAAAGCAATGGTACAACGTAAGGTTACACCTCTCTATACGAGTAGGATGATGAACTGCTTGGCTGAGTTGTGATTTCGCACCTATTACAAAGCAAGCAGAAAATCTTACACCATTCAAAGCAGTAATTCTTATCCCCAATAATTGTTAATTACCAACCATTAATTAATTGAGAAAGAGAAGAGTGAACAATATAGCATAGAAAACATGGCAGTTGGGAAAATATACATAGCTGAAGTTACCAGAGCAACACTTCTATAGCGACCTGCTTCGAACCAACTTTAATTAGTCTAGAATCTTATAAATTATTTATAACAGCTAACAACTAAATAACTTATACTGCAAGCACAAAATGGAAAATTAATTAATTTTCTTCGCTTTTACAATGTTTCTTTCTTTTCCAATTCTTCTTCTAACTGCCTACACAATTCATGTAATTCTAATAAAATAATAATGCAACAATTGAAAAAGCAAGAAGCGATGCATTGAAAAAAACTGACCACCCGGGATTTTATCTGATAAACTGATGGAACTACATTTCTAACATCATAGCTCTCCCTTGCTCACTTTATTAGGCAGTCATCTTGTGTATCCCGATTGATTTAAAATTAAAATTTAAAAAAGCTTTTGAAAAATTGATGAAAGTTGAGTTCTTGCCATCCACAGTGCAAGCTTAGACTTTGGATTCCTCTAATAAGTTACATATAGAAAAATCAATTCATTGTTGCTAAAAGCCTTACCGTAAAGCTGCTGTCAGCACATTATCGCATCTACATAAACATGACGTCATAACTGCTCCAATTCATTAATGCATATTCTCAACAAGGCTTTGTTATTATCAATGATGAAAGGCTTAGTCCCATTAAGGCAATAATAATCAGTGACAATTCAAGAAAGAACTTAACTGCTTCGCTAAATCCAATCGCTGAATACTTGACACAAATTCACTTTGCTACGTACACGCTCTTTTTTCAAATTTCACAGAACCAATATTAGGCTTTTCGCAAACTCTTTGCACTACAACGTCTTCCACTCTCATCATACCTCCTTCTTGAATCTTCTACAGTTCTCTTTATCAAGAAACATTTCCCTACAGTAATCAACTAAAGTGAAGGGTTAATTCTGTGCCTGTGAAACATTATCACAATTATAATTATCTTCAAAGACAGAAAGAAAGAAGGCAAAACATTTCACGACAACAATTCTCATTTCCAAAATTTATAATCCATCTTTGAAGATGGAATATAAGTCTTTTTTTTTGTATTTGTAACACCAATTTTTGAAAGAAATTTCAATAAGAAACAAATTTTATTCAGTTCATCAGGTGCGTGAAAACGTCAAGATATCTCAAAGTAAATCCAGGAAAGCTGTCTAATCATAGAGACTAGAACCAAATGGAAATAATGAGAGGAATTCTTAATAAGTCGTTCAGGAATGACATAAGCCTGTATGCTAATGCTTGCGTTATTCCAAGCTTAGATATGCAGTTTCCAGAATAAACTCAATAAAGAGTTAACTGATGAGTGGGTGAATATGAATATGGGAAGATAAACATGCACGAAGTAATAACTCAGTTTACTCAGCAAATTTATTCCTAGTTGCAAAGTGTAAAAGAGATCATCAGTGTCGTAAAAAGAGAAAAGTCATTGCTTATTGTAGTAATTACTATCACCAACTGTTATTAGGATTACTCTCATCTGAGCAAAATATTGCAATTTTCGAATTTCAGAACTCGATTCAAGGATTAGGAATTAGAAAATTGATTATTGAGTAATAGAAGAAATTATGTTAAATATTGCTTGTTTCTTTTATGACCCATTTTAAATTATTAGTATTGTCGTTAGGATCTTTAATAGTTCTGACTGAAATCATAACTATGCCTCATTTACTTCTATTCGTTTACTATCTTAATTTGGATTTCTTTTTTTAACAACAATACTAATTCATAGAAGTGAATGAGACAGTTATCTTTCCTGCCACAACTATTAATTTCCTTGTTGACTCATTCTCCCTTCTCTATTCCAAAATCAGCACTGTACCCATCCCGATAAATAAATGAAAAAACATGTTAATGCCTCTTGTTAATAGGTCAAATGAGTAAAGAAATTGAAATTGAAAATCAGTGATATAAATAAAAACACAGAGAATTAAATTATAACGATTAATCAGAAAGTGATAGATAGTATTAACGTAAATCATTGAATAATCTAAAAATCATTGCTATACGAACAAGAAAAATGAAAGTTCACAGATTTATTTCCCAAAATTTTCGATCATCACATTAAAAATAAAAACAGCAAGCGACAGTGTGCATGTAGACGAATTATAGTAGTTGAGGGGGAATCCAATTATCTTACGTCACAACACTATAACACTATTTAAAGTATTGGATTTTAAATACATTAGTAGAATTTTTCAAAAATGTTTCTTCTCTCCTTTAAATTTCCATCGTTAAAATTCCTGTACAATATAACTGTGAAATTATAACTGCTTATATAATTAAAAAGATTTAAATAGTTTTTAAGCCAAGCCTACATATTTTTTTTGTTTTCGACTTAAATATGCGAAAAATTTCTGCAATTTAATCCTTAGGGATCAGAAATTGCTTAATATGAAAATGTTAGTTTAGCTCACCTAATGAAATGGAATTATTTTAATTGAAAAGTGCCCAAATATCTTTTGCATGGGAGATGTTTAGAAGAGCACTAATATCTATTTGCTTGATAGTTAGTTATCATTTAACGGATTTATATTAGTAGCTATACTACTTTTTCTACGAATAAACCCAAAAAGTTCCATTCACAGAATGACAAACTAAGGTGGTAATCTAAGGTCGCTGAGAGGTCACTCCCTATTTTATAAGGTAACGCTTAAAAAAGTGTATTGACAGTGATGACAGTGGTCGAATAAGAGCTCTACTTGGAATAGTATTGCAGAAGCGTAGTATCTTTAATTTTCATGATACTTTTAATTCGTCATCCATTTATCCAAGCTGATGAATTAAGAATAGCGAATATAGCGGTGCTTTAATACCGATATTCAGAGTTGAGAGAGATTGAGATGGTAGAACTTTGGTGCAGCACATTGCTACCACGTCATAATAGCGCGGATTGCTAAATAAACTGTTGTATGTGCGTATGCTAAGGCTTTAAAAAATGTAAAAGTGCTTACAAGAAGAGATGTAGGATAAAAACTCGAAAGCAAATCGGATAGTGGAATGGAAAAAAAGATTTCCTAAACATAAGTTTAGACCATTTGGCCTAGACTCTTCTACCGCTAACTGGCGTTGCTGGTGCTGTTCCTCCTTTTTGCGAATCAATAGGGTAGTATAACTCTTCCAGAGCAAGGCCAACATATAAAAAGTAGTGCTGAGAGCCAATTCCTTTCATTATTACATCTCTACTACAAGTGAAACTATTGATTTAGGAAAGAGGCAAGGAGCTAACCAGGTGGCTAATAAATAAGCATAGTATTCAGGACATGGAAAACGTGCATGGATATCCGTTAGCTTATACGCAATGAAATTAATGTATTCTGACTTGCTCTATTTTTTATATTTACCATGAACATCACTGCCACATTTCATAGAAAACTAAGCTTTTCCGGTATTTCTGCAATAAACTATGTATGCAACTCACTAGAATGTTGTAATTTGAAGCTGTGATTTCAATATAAATGGGTTTCAACTTTCCCTTAATAGTCAAAGCCCTCGCAAAATTAATAACTTCTAAAAAGCAATTAAAAGTTTTGCGCCATGAAGCATAATAACATCAACACTGCGGAAAATACAAGAGAACAACCCAACCAAATTTTGACAAATCCTCTTCAGGAAGATTAATATTTATGTTCATTTATAACTATGCATTGGCAAAAACTACAACTATACGAAATCATACTCAAAAACCCTGAAATTTGCAAATGTTTTCATCTTTCATGGTCATAAAAGCAGTATTTTTCTGTATTGATTTGATATTTCCTCAAGACAATTATTATATCACGACTCATGTCTTTAAAACTTTTGTACAGCACTGACGACAAGTTGACGCAATTCACCAACCGGTACAAGGCAGTATTACCCCCATAGAACAGTTATCATAATACTGAAAATCTTACATTACATTCTCTCTCCTCTCGATTCTTTTCTGCTTTACTGCAGCAAATGATACGTAGGTTTGCAATTTAGTAGTGTAGCAGTAGTCCCAATATACAATTTATTTCAAATGCAAACGCTCTAATTTACAAGCAACTGACATAATTTTTTCAATTTCTTCAATTAATCTGGTTAACATCCCACAATCCATCAAGAAAATTTTCTCATCCACCATGGGTGTAGAAGTTTCAACAGCATTATCGGCTGTCCAGTCACCATAACCATCACCAGCGCCAACACGAAGCCAAAATTGAAGCATTACATCCGGCGCACGCAGCAACACCATCCGACCAATCTGTGTATTTTCCTATCTCTTTTTTATCATGAAAATTATGGGATCAAGAATTAACACTTTGAAAAATGCCTAACAGACTCACTGTCTACTACGGCTTTTAAGGCAGCCGTAGAGAATGAAACTACGAACTTATAACGGAACGAATAGGAAAGTGCCTCATGACTATATGAGAAACATACACCTGATCTCCTGATACTAATTCGGAGTATCTAATAACAACTGTTTGAAGAGCTTCTTGGTATTGTTAACATTTTTATAAGTCATCTTTATACCAGCTCTTCTTTGATCAGTCCATGCTATTTAGAAAAGAAAAAAAAACCTTAAAAAGTCCAAATAAGGAATTTATTTCGCAAACTAAATGGTCATTCTAGTGAGAACTAACACATTCAATCAACTTTTCTAGTAAATTAAACAAATCAAGAACTAAAATTCTGTCCACATTTTAGTCCTCCCTTTTCTCATCAATTTCCGTGCACCTAGTAAATCTGCTGTGGGGAAAAATATTCATTTTTATCATTGCTTTATAAATATTATTAGTTAAAAAAGCCATTTCCACCCTCTTAGGGAGATCAAGGTATAATTTCTATTCCTGTCACGGAATCAAGAAGTACCACAAAAAAAACTCGTCCTAATTTTTTGCATTTAGTTTGCTAGAACAATTCTCAACTGAATTGTTGAAATATGAAGAGCAGAGATTGAACATACTTCAAAAAATTATGGTAAGTTAGAAATTCAACTTGCTTAATCCTAACAAAAAAAAGCTCTACAACTAGAATCTAAACCTATAATACGGATGTTGTGACACGAAACTAAAATCATCCGTGGCAAACAGAACTTCGCAAAAAATTTAGACCGGATGAATTAAGTACTTGAATGAAAATAATGAAAAGAGTTCAAAGACAACCGGCAGATCGCAGCATACTGAACAAAACTAATTAATACCGAATTAATTTCTGACAGCCTATGTAAAGTTCTCCCCTCCTATTTCAGTTAAAGGTTAAAAAGTATTTCTTCATCTTCAAAACATAATTACTCTATTCAATAACCTTTAAACCAGGAGCCCACTATTGTCTTAATTTTCAAAATCAAATTAATCCTGCGGTAAAGTTCAATTAATACACTTATTTTTGAAGTCTGTGCACTTGAAATTTGTACGATAAAAAATGTAAACACAACTAGGAACCAAAATCTTGTTTATATATACAACTCAATAAAGCTGTATACATATGATGACCTAAACCGCATTATGATTCGCCGATTAGCAGTAAGCAGCAACAGTTTTTTAAATAGTTTTCATTTAAGAGTGATGGTTAAGAAAATGTTTTTTATGAAAAAAATTGTCTGAATCCAGGAACTAGAAACTGAAAAACTACTACACATACAATGTTTTTGATCCCATTAAAATTTTCTACTGAAGTAACATTCCAATGCAGTATTTCCCAAATATGCTTCTATTCATCTTTTTCGCGTGGACAGTGCATTCTATTCAAATACTACATCGGAACCCAAAAATAACCTTACAAAGATAAGTATCACTACCGAAAGTTATATGCAACCGAATGCATTCGATTACTTTAAAGGATAAATAGTGTTCAAAAAATTTCAATACTTTTATTTTTTTAATTTGCTACTTTTGTTCCCCTGAATATAATTAATTAAAAGCAAATTCATATAACACACTATGGAATGCCTTGAGATGCTAAAGTAGTATTTTTGGAATGTCTTTGGAGAATACGTATCTCTACAGCGTTATTTAAATATGATACCGATTCAACGCGGAATAATATGTGTTGATATTTTTCGGTATTACCAATTTATTATAGTACAATTATATTACAACTTACCGTAATCTGTAAGCGGCAATGAAGAGATCGAAATGGCGGATACTTAGATATAACATTCGTTGTAGTAGGTTTACAATATTGTTCAGTATTAATAAAATTGATGATTGCATTTACGAATTCGTCATTGAAGGAATTCCGTAATAACATGTCCTTAACATTAGATTCAGCGACCTAAAGATAAAGAAGCTTTGCAACTTTTTATAAAACATTGGTCTAACATTTCCATTAATACAACTTTAATACTAATACTAATTCACTTAAAACAGATATACCACTACTATCAAGTAAAGCTTATGAATTGCAACAAAGCAGGTAGATGTCCACAATTCATATTCTGCAACTGAAAACAAACATTGGTTTTACGTTTAAAAGAAAAATTGGACTTCATTACGTTTGATGCAAAGATACTAAATGATACTCGCTAACCTTATGGTTACGTACATAATTACGCAGTCGTATAAGAGAATTGAAACAGCGCCAGATATCAGTTGAAGACATATTAACACGAACTAAAATTTATGACTTGAGTAAGACAATACAAAGTTCCTCTCCAAGTACTATTTTAAAGTAATCTTTGTGACAATACCGTATTTTAAATAAAAACGAAAAGTTCTTTTTACGTGTTTATCATTTTATATCATCTCTGTTTATCAGTTTGCATTACTTCTTTTTTTGAATAGAAAAATGTTGCTACTAATAATTTTTGCTCAAAAGCTCATCGTGAAAGAATAACAGCACCAGCGAGGGAGTCAACGTAGCTGGCAAGCAGCCGCTTTTCGTTGAACGATTCAATTTCATCGATTATAGTATCACATACTGCAATGATAGTAACGATAAATTGTGATAATTTCAACTTAGCACACTAAAATCTTTAGCTCATTACGGCGGCCATGTTGCCTGGAACGAAGAAAACCCGAAATCGTCATAAAACCAAGAATGAAAGTCTTGGAGACTAGTGAAGATGAAAAACCGTTCCGCGCCAGCACAGTAATTTGTTGTAATCAGTACAAATGGATATAATTATTATTATCATATCATCAATTCTTTCCAAGCTTCAGTCCTAAGATAACAATACACTTACCCCGCGATGGTTCTGAAGTGTGAAGCAGTACGCGCAATGGGGACACCAAGCTATCTAGGCACCCTTCAAGCTCGCCGCCCCCTCCCGACATTTGCAAACCACTCGCACTAACTATAAACAAAGTTGTCATTCATACTGTCCAGGATGCTATGAAAATTAGGATCTCACAGATAGAGATGAACGCATTTTTTTTTAAGCTTTACTGAATTGGGGATCTGACACGCAGTGGTCTACGTCTCATTTCATATATCCTAGTTTTGAGCTTACTACATTACTTGTATTGGCGGGCAAGGTTTGCTTGTCAATTGACTACTGAAATAATTTGTCCGGACGATTATTCTAGCTTTTATTGATCAAATAGTTATAGTGAATCTTAAAATACTTGGGAAATGTTTCATAAATTTTCATTTTTTTTAGTCTGTAAATATCATTATAATTGACAATGAACTATTACCAAAAGATATATTACATTGGTTTACGGACAGTGTTGTGCTCAAATAATTCAACATATCATTATATCAGGAAAATAACAATAGCAATTGGAAATTCAGCTTTAAAGCATTCTTCTTGACACTGCCAATGTTTTCTTCTGCTGTTTATAACTCATCGTGTTTTATTAATTTATGAAGTTCGATATCGAAGTATAAGTCAGCTTTGCCGGGTATTGAAGGCTTTCGACCCTCGGCACCGTACCCTTAAAAGAATCGTACAAATGTAAAAAGAGGACAAGTGTTCTCAAATTAAATCTCTAAACTTTATGAAAATGATGAAATTAAAATGCTAACCTAACTTCCATGGAATAACCACTTTCCGTCTCTCACCTTCGCACATACCATTCATTGCTCGATCCATGCCTTCGATCACCTTAAAAAGTACGATCAACAACTATTCATTTCCTCAATGATTATTCGATGAAATTATAAAACTGACAGCTTTTTATACTTCAAATATCGTATTTCTGAGAAGTTAGCAAGTGTTGCATCATTCCTGAAGGAAAAAGTTATTAAATATATTTTTATCTGAAACATTACATTTTTTCAAAGTACCAAAGAAATCTCTAAAATGAAATACCTCTCCATTTCCAAGTGTGAAGACGAATGGCGTATTTCGGCTAAAGCTTGAATCGACAAACGTTCCATCGAATTGATCCAAATGAAGCGTATAGTGCTGATGAATTTTATCACCTTTCACCGCCTTACGACATTCCTTCTCATCAATTTTATGTGTCACCTTCAAACCTCCCAACTTCAATATTTTCTTATGACGAATGTTACTACGTCTTATACATGGACTAAGGAAGTGAAAAAATTTTCCTTTGCAAGAAAGCATCACTTCTTGTATGCTTGAAAATGAATGACATGTTTGGATTAAAATTTAAATTAAAAGAGTACGAAAATTAGCTACGTGAAAGCTTTACTAATCAATAAATTCATGCCTCAATTTTTAAACCATCTTCGTTGGTCCACGAATCACCGGGTACTGGCCTAAATAGATCTACAAGTTGTATTGTATAGTACAGTGTTTGTCCACCTTTTATATTATCTCTATCACGACCGCCATCACCAAAACCTAAATGCGCCGGAATGACCACTTTCCTCTTTTCACCGATGCACATACCGGTCATAGCACGGTCCATGCCACTGATAACTTGATTTTTACCAAGTGTAAATGTGTACCTGAAAGTTTTCGAACTCTGAACAACTTGTTGAACTCAGAAACAAATTCGGGAACAATTTACTTTTTCCTAAATTACAAGTAAACAGAGCCTACGACCCAGAATGGTGCAAAGACCTATTAGTTAAAAATTTGTGAATCAGCTCTAACTGGCTTAAAATTTTTAATTTTAATTTACTCAAACCGGTTAAGCTAACCAATTGCTTATTGCACGTGAAACTTTTTTCCGATTTTCAAATAGCTAAAATCTTGTGATCCTCATTCTCTTCGATTTTATGATAATAAATTTTTTGCAATAAAAGTGCATCCCCGCTGAATTAACACTTTTCAGACGACCTTACGGTTTCTTGCCGAAATTCGATCCTATCGTTTGTCCATCTTTGTCGGATAATTTATAGAACTGTTCAACAACATCACCTGGTTGGCTTTTCATTTTACATTTTTCTGGTTTGATTGGTTTTATTATCTTAATCTGAAAGTCATCACTTTAAGATCTGATTGATTCGAAATGAGGCAATACGGAAAACTGGAAGTGCAATATAAAATGCAAGTGACAAACCTCTAATCCATCATCTTCCTTCCAGCTCAGCTTCTCTTCGTTCTCACCAAATACGAAAGCAAAATATATTATTGTTACGCTCACAATGAGAACCGATTTATTGTAATGCATCACTCAAAAGCAGTTTTTCAATAACTTTTTAGAAATTTATAAAATAGAAGAAAAGTTTCAAATGAATTCGAATTCAATTTGATCGATAAATATAACAAACGATAATTTTTGCAGTAACTGATGGTACTGTACTATTCAATAGCTGCAACTTGAAGAGGAAAATATTAATTCTCTAAGAAAAATCTGAGCTATCAGAAATGTAACATCACTCTAAGCTTCAGTCAAATTAGCTAACTTAACGTTTTTCATACTATTTAACAGCCTTTACAATAACTCAAAATGAGCGAAAATGAAAATAACTAAATTCTAATTGTGCTGTAATTTAGAATTTACAAAATTCTACATAACTTCCAAAGTAATTTCTATCTTTGTTAAAAGTATCACAGACTTGTTAGGGACAAATGTGCTTCTGAAAATATTAACAAAGGAAGTGAAACTAAAAAGAAGGGAATAAATGCGCCGCTTCTTGTTAAGGAATTTGCGCAGATGACGACGGCAGTTCTAGCAAAAGAAATGGGAGTGGGATGGTGCGGGAAGGAAGGAAGAGAAGGAGGTGGCTGATATTTAAAACGGTCGAAGGTGGGAAGATAAGAAAAGCAATAATAGTGGTAGTTCATTCTACCGAAACCACTTAGGCTTAGCATTTAAGGCAGACATTGATGAACCAAATCTATCCGTTTCATTTCTATGTACACTTTCCGCCCACTAAACTAAATGATCATCCAATCGCATCTTCAACAATTTTAAAAACTTTTCTAACAAATACGTTTGGTGACAAATGAAGTGTTGCAGTTTTAAAAGCAGAGTGATAGAGAGAGGGAAAGGAGAGGAAAAGAGAAAGAAAAGGAGAGAAAGAGAGAGGTAGAGAGAGAGATAGAGGAAAGACTTTACAATTTTACACGATTGGAAGGAAAGGTTCGTGAAATTGATGAGAACTGGCGGCTGTCATTGGGTTATACATATGACGCCGTCTGTACTGCAAGCAGATGGATGTAAATGTAATCAGTCCTGATGCATATCGGATTTCTGTAATCATTCACTTCTTGACGATATGTGAAAGCTTTTCCTAGACGATTAGGGTTTTGATACTTTTTGCTACGATTTTAGAGAGAAGACGATAATAATAAGCCTAATTTAAATTCCACCAATTAATTCTTTCCTCGTTCGGTATAATTGAAGAAATAGTTGTTGACTGTGTTTAAATGGTTATAATTTAAAAAACGTGTAAAGTTTTCAAATTTAGCGGTGAATCGTTGAGAAGAATATCAAAGCTGTAAAGGATAGAGATTACCTATCGTTCAAATGCAAAAGCCTCCTACTGTTATCTTTCTTCCTTCGCTATCACTGATTCCAAAATTTTCCCATCAAAAAGGTTCCTTCATATACTTTACTAATTGAAATTCTGATCGATTGTGGTTAATTGTTAGTTTAAATTTACCTCCGATCGATATCATCTTCACAGCTCACTTTAATTTACATTGTGCTTCTGCAATCAATAATAACTTAAAATGTCTTTTATTTTACTCAACTTTCCAAACAGTATTATGCAAAATATTAACATGAAATTTCGATTGATATTATTGTTATTGCTATTACTGATAGTATTAGATTATCAGTATGTGATAAGATGACAAAGTTTGCAAGCATTTAGTACAGATCGGTAATGTTTTGTTACGTGTCGTTTATTAATTGATAAAAGGATAGCAAAACGTGCATTAATCGAATGAAAGCGGTTGAAATGATACGACCACTGATTTGATAACTTACTTCTTCAGGAAGTAATCATTAGCACTTCGCTTTCATTGATCTGTGCAGAAAGGAATCGAACAAATGAAAGGAAAAAGTTTTATTCAGAAAAATATTTGGTAAAAGTTCAAACAAAAATAGCATTGTTTAACTGAAATCGATATAATACACACAATTTAAAAGTTCGTAATTAATTTGTTTGGAACGGAAAACTGAACGCTGCAAACGGTGTGTGTGGTGTGTGTGTGTGTGTGTGTGTGTGTGTGTGTGTGGTGTGTGTGTGTGTGTGTATGAGTGTCTGTGAAATACAGAACTAGAAAATGGATGCTCATTCCTCACATGAACTGGTATTTTGCTGATTTATTGAGGGCGCAGAAGGACAGTGCCGGAGGATAGCGTCGACGACTGCAAAAGATGACTGGCTGCAGTAGCTTCACTTTTTCTACATTCAACTGTACGATTAGATAGGCATTATCATATGCTGTGCCCTTTAAAAATTCAAAACCTTTTCAATTCCCGAAGTTATCCGGAAATTTGAAATGCTCAGATTGCAATTCTAGCAATTTCTTTTTTTCCGTTTTTCATTTTAAAAGTTTCTTCTAAAAAGAAATTCAATGCTTAATATGATTTGAGAAAATGCTAGTGTGAAAGCCAGTATTGAAATTGTTCACGCAACGACAGTTTCTTTCTAAACTAATCAGAAGAAGGGATCGATGACGGCATGGAACAGAGTTCACTTGCTTATTTTCTAAATTGAAACAGACAGTTCATACTTTCAAATGGAATGCTTCTGTTGCTAAGATGATAAAGACTAATTAATTAGAGCGTTCGAAAACAATTGAACTTTTTGACCTTTTCTATTTTCGAAACTTTTTCTCTTCCTACCTAACTAGTACCTCTTCTGCTATGTTATACTCAGCCATCACTGATTAAATTTCATTTTCATTCCATTTTCAAACAAAACGCAACATGCTTCCTTAAATGCATTAATGGATAATTTCAAGCAAATGATAAATTCACTTGCAAATGTACATTCTCTATCACTTGTCCTATCTTATCATTTGTGGTTAACTGATACAATTGCTTCTCTTAAAAGATATCACTCCCATATATTTTAGCTCACATTTTAATTTATTCAAAATTAGCACTTCGAGTTTCTTGGAAATTTCCAGGAGTAGCAGGTACATGCCTATATGTTGGTATGTGGCGATATGTTGCGTAGTTCTCAGATGCGCTCATTCGACCACAGAAGCATCAATTGCAATCGATGAAAATACAAAATTGGTGATATTTGGCATGAGACATGGCAACTGTCATCCGAGAAAGTTTTTGAACGAAAATTCACGAACTTGGGGTTTTGAGGGGGTCGATGAATTAACGCAGGTAGGACGATTAGTTCCTTTCCAATCCTTATGACATACACATATTTCTTGCCATGTAAATTCAACCAACAAATTCCATTATATTTTCAATAACTTAATTATAGTTATGAATTGATCGGACATTACTTTCCGTCAGTAATGAGTTGAAGATTATTATAACTCCTTGATCACTCTACATGACTCACTTCATTAGCGCAAATACACAGTTTAAAAGTGCTCCCTGAAAGAAACTCACTAACCCTGCATTCACTAAAACTTCCTTTTTTTATAATTTTTACCATTACAGTTTGGGAAACGTGAAGGGTTTGGTTTTGGTAAAGAGCTTCGTGAATTTGTCGGTCCATTGGTTGGTAACAATTATATGCGACATGAGGTAGCATTCTATACGTCTAGCGCGAATCGTTGTCAGATGACGCTACAGGTGCAAGACAAGTTTTGTATTATTTTTATGATCAAAGAAAGAACCTTTTTAACTGAAAGTGAGAAGCTACGCAGAAATCTCGGTATACAATCAACCAGTGATAGGAGTTTATTTGCTGCACCTTAACAGTAAATGAATTTTTCAATGTCCTGGTGTGAAGAGCTAAGAATAATAATTGGCGAACTGTTCCATATGGAACTCAAAATTTAATTATAACTTATCTTTTAGATCGTTATGGCAGGTTTCTATCCACCAGATACATTTGCCGAGTGGAATCATGCCCTAGAATGGTCGCCAGTGCCATACACCATTGATGATCCAATGTTACAAATGTATTCTGTTCCAAATTGCAGTATCACTCAACAAGGTGATATTATCATTCATAGGTTCTTAATTCAATTTCTGCAAAATATAACGCATTGCATCCTCTCTGTTCCTCTCATAGTTCACTTTAAATTGGATCAATCGATTGAAGAATAAGTTGTAAATAGCGAACGGTAATTATCATACATTTCCACGTCGTCATTTTTACGAACATTTTGTGAAAAACCATGGAGAGGATATTGTTTTATTATTAAATCGTTGCGTTCAAGAGTGATTTCGATGTTTTAAAGAAACATAGCATTTCACGTAAAATAAGCATAATTGTTTAGCTTGGGAACCAATTGTTCACGATAAGTTACCCGAATTAGCACAAATGATTACTGCAAATACGCAATTGTTAAAATACATAGCGCTTCACACAGGTTGGAATAAATCAGTCGAAAGCGCCTCTGATCTGGCTGATAACATCTTGCAAATGGTCTTTTCTTTTGTTAATTTACAAATGCGTCACACCTTTTTTGAATATGTATTTGGTACCAACTACGCTTTTACTAAGTTTATATACTCGAGTGTGAGGAGCGCAAATTGCAAAAAAAAGACAGTGTTAAGGAATTTAATTTTTGAAAATTGTCATTTAGATTTCGGAGTCTTCAACAAAATTTAACATTTTATTTAAATTTTGAATTGTTTGCAAAATTGCAAATTAACAAAGAGTATCGAAGGGTTGTAGAAAAAATGTTGAAATCGCGAAACTTCTCTAAGTAATATGCTGTTTATTTACATTTCCATTTCGATTATTTGAAATTGATTTTTCTATTTTTAGAATTTATACAATAGAAGTTTACCGGACTGGATTGAACGGCCAACTTTAGAAGAAGTTGACAAAAAGTCACTGCAAGAAGCTATAATGGTGTTCCAAGGGAAACACTCACTTACTTGCGTCAACTACGAGCCATGTCGAGATATTATGGCCGGCACTTTGCTCAATCATATTTTGACCACTCTTCATAACACTTCCAATAATCAGCAAACTGAAAAACTCATCGGTTATGTTTCGGTAAGTCTTCATAACATATAAATGACCTATGGATAAAATGGAATTATACAAATTATCTGCTTGAATTTGTTTCACCTTTAATACCAAAATCAAAATTTGATAAACAACCAGAAAAGACAGTGAAAGTAAGGAAAAGAGATGAAGATGAAAGTATTGTTAATTTCAACCAAACTTAAATACTTTTTTATCAGTTGAAGTAAAAATTAGAGCAGTTATTTCCTGCAAATGAGAGAAGTGACAATTGATTGGTGAATGATCGTCAGATAATCTCATCAAATCACAGAATAATCCATTTCCCATTGCATAAGACAATTCAATCTCCGATGATGAAGTAATCTGTCGTTGTAATGAAAAGGTGGTACTGCGGCACTTTAAAACAGCAATTGTTCACTTGTCCCACAGCTTCATTTATTTAGTCTTATCAATTTGCCTGAAATTTCAAATAGCGATCAGAGCAATTTCTTGTGTAGTCTTAAGATAATTTCGATGATTGATAATTGCATATTACGGTCAGTTTCATATGGCTGATCATTATCATTAACATTTTCACGAATTTTTTTCCAAATGTCTTCTGACATGTAATTTGCTTTCGCTTCCTATGACCTATTTTAAATTCGAATTTTTTTAATGGAAATCATTCCAATTTTTGTATTACGTATTATTGTATCTAATGGTATTTAACACAAAAATGTCTTACTTAAATATAGGTGAAGTACTTTTACAATAACCTAACTGTATGAGCTATTTCCTAAAGCTCAAGAAAACAACATCAATATTTGTTCGAGTTGATCGCTGATGCATTGGAATGATTTTCCTAGCCGTTAATGAATAGAGTAGTAATGAAGAGATTTCGAATGAGTTTTTTTTTTTCGTTGCTACGAAGTTATTATTTTTCAAAGGTTTAGATCAAATAGCATAACATTGGAAAGGACTGGTAGTGGCGCTAAAAGTAACCAATAAAAGCAAAAATCATATGGAAAATGAAAGGATTGATGAATTTTTTTGATGCTCCCGCAGGTAACGATGATGATAATAACAAATGGGAATGGTAGGATAATAGCGTAGCGAATACATTAAGTACTTCCAATTTACATATTTCTGAAAATATTAATGCTTTAGCATTTGGAAGTGATACTGTCAGTGATGAAGTTATTGAGAACAAATCAGACTTTTCTGGACACGACAGCTGGATTCTTGGTGGAATATCGTGATAAACCTTACAAATCCGTTAGATTGCTATTTCATGAAGCGTTAGCCATCGATAGACACATCATTCGACAGGTATTGATGATGATAATAAGTAGTAGTAGTAATAATAGTAACAAATCTAATTGGCGCAAAGAGAAAACATGAAGCCACGGGTACGAGAAAAAAAATTCATTTTTGTCTAAGTCACTAGAAGACAATTACTGCTAGTTTTTCAGTCTATCCTTTATTGTCATTATTATTTATCATTCTTTATCATTATTATTTATTATTATTATTATTATTATTATTATTATTATTATTATTTTATTATTATTATTGTTATTATTGTTACTATTATTATTATTATTTTATTATTATTATTATTATTTTCAGAGGTTAAATTTGCTTAATATTCACCGATCGATGATATCCTAAGTGTCCCTTTTAAGTTCTATTTTCTGCGCTCTTGTACAAGAGACACATTAAGTTTCGTTAAAAAAGACTGTAATAAATTTAATTGTTCTTTTATGATAGTGGAAAGCTAATGTTTGATAGGTTAATATATTCGACGCATTAAAAATTCCCTAAACTTAATTTGAATTTCCAATTAGGCTGAATATGCTGGTGAACTGGAAGAATTGAGCGATTCAAATCATTGGATACCATTCGAATCGTTCTATCAATTGGTCAAAGATAAAGCAATTTCAAATTGGGAAGAAGCCTGTGGTCGAAAAATACAACAATGTGCAACATCAGAAAGTGGTGATGTGATATCATCACAGAAGATTTTCACTGATAGTAGCAATGATGGCATTTCGGTTGACCATCACACCACTTCCATGGCTTCACCCGTTATTTCAATTTTTTTATGCAATATTGTGATATATTTAGCAGTTACACTATCGCTTCTTTCATGAAAAGCCTACAGAAGCATTCAGAGATTTAATGGCATAGTGGCATATGTACCTACCTGCCTGAGGTCACTTACGATATTGAAGGAAAATGAATTTCTTACAAAATGTCTTGTCTGATCTTGCAGATATCTTCTTTTTCACCTTTCCTTCGACTTCAATTTAATTTCAAGTGTTAAAATAATGTGCAATTTTCGTTTAACTACCAATCTTTCTCAGTTTGTTTTTAGATTACTTAAAGTAATTTTTAACTTTATTTAGCTGAGAAAATTGACAGTTATTTGAACTGAATTAATTTCATTACTTCATCTTTCTTTAAAGCTTCTCTTATGATTCGTCATTGATTCATTGTTAGACAATTATTATTGAAATTAAGTGCTTAGGAATAATCCGTGTGATCAAGCAATGTTTCAGTGCTAAAAACTATACTTACGACAGGTATTTTCTAAGCTTTGGGTCATCAAATCTTTGATTTTGTGATTTTCACTGTGATATTCGTCCTACACTTCACCTTTTAATAAATGGCATGAAAATTACTTTGCAACTGCAAATAACACAAATTATCGCACTTGCAGAAATCAGTAACTTGTAAATATCGGGAATTTCTTCTTATAAAATGCGAGATACTTCAGTGCGGTGCATGGGCGTTCTGCCGTATCTTTAACAAATTACAATTTATGATAATTTTTTTGAATTTATTTAAATATCATACACACACACACATCTTTAGGACAATTGATTCTTTGTGATATGATCTTGTTAGAAGAGTAAACGTCTTTCACTGTCAAAAAGCACAGAGATGAAAGGACAAATCCGCTTACTGGAAACAATTGAAGAGAAACAATTTGAAATCTAATTTTATGACAAAGTTCCACATGATCTTGAGAAGATTTGTTTGGAAAATAATGACGAAATGCGAGAAGGTATTTTGTGGGATGCACCAGTAGCCCACTGACCTGGATAACCTTCCCTTTTCCAACCGTCACTGATGATCGAATGTTGGCAATTTGTGCGCACGACTTTGACATACCAGATGACAGCGGAACGTAGGGGTCGCGACATCTTTTGCAACCTTTTGACATTAAATAATATCCCCCGTATTGAATCGAGGGGAACTTACAAATACAAGGGAAAGTATCTTCTCCACCCTTCCTTCCCATTCCCTTTTCCCAATCCTTTCTCTCTTTCTGACAAAATTCCAGCTCATAGAATTTTAACTTCAAACTTATCACTTCATGGAAAAGTTCAAAAATTTTCGTATCTTTTTCAAACTTTTCTCTTTTGTTATATTTTTATGGTAATTTTGCCAGTAAAATAAACACTCAGAGCCATCACCAATATTGCCATTAGTAAGTTTATTAGTAAAATTTTTATACTTCTTTTTGCCAATTTCTGTTTCAACAATAAAACACTGTGTAGTTGTTTTTTGAAGCTAAGAACAAAGTAATTTCGCAACCGATAATTAAGAGTAATTAAAATACCATTCCCATGCAGGGAATATTTAAGTAAAAACGTAAGTGATAAATTTAACTCAAATAGTGGCATTAGTAAAAGCGCTTTCTGGACAGATTAGAATTTGTAAACGTTTACTGTCTTATATATTTAAAACGTGTTGTTCTCAGTTGAGAAATACTAGGAAACTGATAAACTGATAACTTATTCCAGAATTATGAGAATAATTCTAAAGAAAAATTGGTTTTTTTGCTGTGAAGGTTAGTCGAAAATCGTAAACGAAACGTCCGATTTCAAACGTCAACCGTCCTCTTTACGATCAGCAACGGATTGTCGAGTGGTTGGACGTCTTCATTTTTTTTAAAAATATCTCTTAATAAAGTAGAAATTAAGATAAAAGCAAACTTTGAATATTTGTTTGATATCAGCTCTTTTACTGATACTATCACTAATTAACGATTACAGTTAATTGAGAAGCAATGGAAAGTTTGCTTAAACCAAAAACGATTAGAGAAAGTTCAGTGTCGCTTAGTGATGCTTAGATAGATGTGATCAATGTAGTGAAAAATACGTGAATTATTATATTTGCAAAATCCGTGTAATTCTTCTAAACTTATTCACTAAGTGAACGGGGTGCATTGTTGCAGTTTCCACTTACTAATTAATTACTCAGCTGATTTATCAGAATTAGTAGTAATCGAACGCTGTCAAAAGTAGTTAATCATTCAAGCCATCTGTTAGTGTGCATCTTTTCTTATTTTAATTTTTACGTAATCTTACCCGCTACGTTCGTAGCGGTGGTAATCGTAGTGGTGACAATGTCGAACAGGAATCAAGATTAGTACTTTCGTGGAAATGAGGTTACATGGAGGTCGGTCAGCATCATTTCTATGAATGGTGGATGGATAGATGGATTCATCCGTCATGTCTGTCCAACCTTCTGGACAACAATCATCGCCACTTGGAATCACCCTTCCTACACGCTTTCCGTGTATTGCTTTCTCTTGTCCTCTCACGGCTTCCCACTTCTTTCAACTGTATCATTTTCACCGCTTCTTCACCAATCCACTCAGTGCTTAATTGCTTATTCCCTCCTTCCCCCCCCCCTCTCTCCTTTTGTGATATCTTTGTCTTTTATGATGACGGAAAATATGATAATGCTGGATTAATTTCAACTTCTACAAATTATGCAGTAATTGCTTTAAATTGTTTGAAATCATTGTTTTACTTCATTTTTTGTTTATTTTTGTTGTTTTATTTTAAGCGGTCATTAACGTGTTCAATTTGTTTACGAAAATTTTTTTAATTTTAATGCAAATAAAGAAAAAATGAAGTAAAACAATTCTGTATTTTGCGCTTTATCTGTTGTGCTATCACTTCATTCATTGAAAAGAAATTTGAAAAAAAACTATGAATTTTAAATCGATCAATACTTTATAATTGGTTTTCTTGATGAAATTTGATTAATATCTGTAGAATTAACAACGATCGAAATGAGCTTACATTGCTTTTTTGTTTTTAGGACTTTTCTGTGAAAACATTCTTCTCACTTCAAAAATCTTACTTTGCTTGGCATTTAATTGGAGCATTTAATTTTCACCGCAATAATTTACTCTTTCAATCTGAGAAGATCATTATCATTTCAGTTGGAAAAATAAGATTTGAGGCAAAAAAAACACAAAATTAGGGATTCGCGTTTCATATAATCCCAAAAAGGGTTCACATCTTTTCAGTTATGGGTGAGGTGGGTAAATAAATAGGTCGTCCACGGTGCCTTCCACAGGGGCACGACACCATCTGACCCGACCCACTTTCGAACATTACATTATCGCCCTACATCTTTCGGGACGTAACAATTGCAGGGTATCTATTTTTCGAAATGGGTTGCGCATCGAATTTTGCGAATCCTCTTCAATAAAGATCTATATGCATATTTTTGAAGACATTCACTTGTTGCCAGATAAAGGATGATGGCCGCTGGTCAGCAGATTTGGGAGGAGTCGTAATAGCAAAGGTAATAGGTCGACAGGACTGGTCGAGGTCGACCAGTTGTTATCTTCTTCCTATTATATAATCAAATAAATATGTGTACGACCTCAATTTTTTCACACATGCAATTGAATTTTTATTCACACTCCCAGACGCAACATTTCTTCCATTATGTTCATTTTGTCATTACAATTGATTAAGTCCTGAATAAGTCGATGATTCGATCTGATCTGATCATTAATTACTGAAGATGTCAGATAATTTCTTGAAACTTCATCCAAAGCAGCAACACCTTTCCAAATATTGTCCTGTTGGTGAACAATAAATGATCTGACTAGACTTTTTTCTTTCCTTCCAATTCCTCCTAAGGTCTATTACGTGGAAAAGTGGAAGCGGAAATATGAATATTGTAGCGCAAGGGAAATATTACTTCCCATATATCCTCCCTATCGAATGGCGCACTTTTTAATTGGGAAGAGCGCTACCGTGTTTCACAGCAGAAGATTTATTAAAGAATTCGGAAAACACAGTAGGAAGGAGATGGAAATAGAAAGAGAGGTCTCGGGATATGTTGGTCACCCAATTTCCACGATTGTAGCATGGCTCCACGCATAAATACCTCCACCCCTTCCCTAAATAGGTGTTACGCGCCCTATTCTGTATGCCCCTTCTGACCTCTCCTTTTCCCCTATCCTAATACCCCGCCTCCCATCTCTTGAGCCCAATTGCGCCATATCACGGTCGGCCTATATATATCTTCCTGTCGCTGTCCTCGGAAGGTCCAGCCAGCCACAATCGGTCTTTCCTGGTGATGGTGACAACAATGGACAACCCCACCTGTCTCATCATGATACCGCTCCAGATGCCTACTTCTCCACCCTTTCCTCCCCCGTGAATGAAACGACCGCCTACAGATTGTGTCGGACCACAAAATTATATGCCTACCATCACTGACAAAATTTCTTTTTTTTGCTTGGAAAATTCATCTGGAGCGTTCATCTTTGCAAAATATGACCCCCAAAACCTCCTTTACGTATTTAGACGCATTACATCTGTCCACCTTTCTGTCATCCTTTAAAAGTATGCTTCTTCCAATCCCATTGTTTATTAATTTTATTAAAATTTAACTCCTCCTTCCTGACTTAATTGGATTTAAATTTTTGCCCAATTTACCATACCTCATTTTTAATCTAAGCTAAATAGTCAAGTGATACACATAAATATACTTAAATTAATGGAAAAACCGATTTTTCAAACCAACTAAATTCTAACTTAAAATTTCATATATCCACTTACATTAGAATGCTATCACTATTATTCTACATCAGAGAATTTCAGTATGTTTATATTAGTCTGATAATAACAAATTATTGATAACAATAAAATCTTAGTTGAAAAGTTGATATTAAAAACGATTTATATTCAATTAATAAATAAACGAATCAACGATTTTGATCCACTCAGTCGAACTTCCTCAAAACATTTTTTACCAACAAATTTTAATCTCCCAGTGAAAAAAAAGGATTAACTGCAAGAATTCTTAATAACTCTT
Organism: Litomosoides brasiliensis; assembly: GCA_013365375.1. Lineage (NCBI taxonomy): Eukaryota > Metazoa > Nematoda > Chromadorea > Rhabditida > Onchocercidae > Litomosoides > Litomosoides brasiliensis. The sequence continues at coordinate 150,011 of JABVXW010000007.1, read as the reverse complement.
AGTGATAAAGAAAAGTTCCCCAAAATAAAAGCTTTTCGAATTAAGCTTTCTTCATAATTCCAATTCCTCTACTTTTCTCCCTTTGATTAATATCAGTAATAAAAGCAACTCATTTTGTTTGTGCGCATGTCTTATCATCCTTACAATTATTAAGTTTAAATATAAAAATTTGATTTATAATATGACAGTACTAAATTAAGCGCCATGACGATGCACTATTCTTTTCATTGCAAATTTCGCCATTTAAAATATTGTCTATCAAAATTTTGATATCCGACAGAATTGCATTTCCTCAAACGATCCTACAAGCAAACATGAAATATTTTTTGGTTTGGCGAGTCTATCGTTAGGGATTGCAAGTGTTATTTTAACTTGAAAAAAAAGCATCAAACTAACTTTCAATGAAAAATCATTGATACTAATGTTCCACTCCGATATATTCAAATTACAGGCCAAGGGAAAGTGGTCAGGTGCTGAGGAGGGAAGAAATAAGAATAGGTCTGTTGATGAAGTCATGAGTACGGAGCCGACATCAGCATTCCGATCTCCTGTCATCACCTCGTCCACATCCGCTAGAGTAACTCATCCCATTATTGTACATCCTCAACCTATCAAGTAAGTACTGAGTGATTAATTATCATTTTTATCCGAACAATTTCAACATATAAATATGCTACTATCCTTTTGAATAATGCTGTACGTTATCTTTAGAATATTTTAGGCCTTATTCACATACCACAACTACCGATCCCTTAACACTGTATACTTACTACTTAACACAAATGGGTCATGGCTTTGATCTACACCAAATAGCACAGATCACTCGACCACCCATTTTTCCTAGCTCACATTCGCTGTCACCAAGTACAGCTTTAATCAGTAATCCGGTTACTCTTAATGCTGCAACAAATCGGATAGGATGGGATCCAGAAACGAGTAAAACAATTCGGAAGGAGCAATGCAGGTTTGTTATATTTAATGTGAATTATTATAAAAAATTATTTCAAGTCAATGTAACTTCAAACAAAGCACTATCATTTCCAATCCTCTTTCAGTCTCATCGACAAAGTTAACTTATTAAAACAAAGATAATAATTATCCAATTTAGGAAGTCAGTTCTTAACATAACGCTCTTTCCATTGCTTTCCAAAATTTCAGTTCATTGAAATTACGAACAGTGAGGAAGGCCTTAGATAGTAAGCTTTTTTATTTGATGCGTTAATTCAGCAGCTGTGGGTTTTCATTTCACTCAGTGCCTTTAGCTAAGAGAGCACTCTAAAACTATTAGCCTTTGAAATTTCTCCTCTCTAAATGAATTCAAACGATCATCGTTCGGAAGATAGAATAATTGATATGCTGAATAATAGTTGAGCTAATTTTGGAAAAGATAGATAATTTATTCTTGAGGAAGAGGTGAGGAAAATGACCTTGGCAAAGCCAAAGAATCTTGTATGTCCTTGTACTGTCGCGACAGTGCCTTGGGTTTCTAGATCACCCAACTCAATCTGTTTTAAGATACGCCGAAAACTTGTTTTAAAAGGGCAGCAAGGACAAAAACACTGATAGAGAAGAATATACTGGAAATATTAGGCATATTGTTGACCTGGAACGCTAGCTGATGCTTTGTATTCTAAACATCGTCGAATACTAAAAACTTTTTCTTATCACTTTAAAATTAAAGTTTTGACAATTTAGTAAGCTTGTTTGACATTTATAGCTTATTGGTATTTGGCTTTTAAAAGTACAACGGAATTTCTAGAAATTTTAACTGCAGAAGCGTTTCGAAATGAATGCGTCAATTCCAATGCTTTTCAAATGCTAAACACATCTTTATACATTTATTGTCATCTGATATTTTTATAATTTTTAACAATTATAGCTTCATTCTACAGCTTTAAACTATAAATTTCATGAACTGATAAATTTTGGTAACAATTATAGTGTCTGAATTATATATTCTATTTTTAACCTATTTTTGAAACCCTTATTAGCATATAACGCTGTCTAATTCAAAATTTTCGCGTTTACAAGAAATATGTTAATAATTGTGGGAAATAATTTAAAAAAAATTAAAGCCCTGATTCACCCCAAAGTGTGGAAACATCGTGCTCAAGAACGTCACAATCTAGCACGTCACAAAAGGATCGCATAACGATGAGAAGGAAAACTGGATCTGATCAAAGCTCCAATAAATTCTCCTGGTTAAGCCATTACAGCGTGGAACCGAACACTACCGTCGTAAGCTCTAATATGAGCAGTCCATCGCTAGCATCAGGTAGGTTCACAGTATATCAAATCAAATCTCTTCTTTTATACAATACGATACGACTATTTATCGTTACTTTAGTTATTTTAAAAGAATGAAATATTATTTGATAATTTCGAAATCAATTTAATTTGCAATACTGCGTGATATAATAGTGGTATTGGTACGCCTAAGTATATTATAGTATTAAGGTCAATCCTTTATTAAGTATAATTGTTTCCTGAAAAAATTTTATTAATTTAATTTTGTCAAAAAATTTTCCACTTGTTAATTGTAGAAGTTGCAAATATTTTGCCTTATAAAAATAATGTTTGATTGTGTAATAAGTTTTTAGCTCAGTCAAATGGGTCTGAAGCGACGTTTACATGGAATGGACGAACAGATGGACATCGTTCAGGAGAATTTACTACGGCACTTATGACCGATTACTTAGACGATGATCCATTACTATGCGCTATTTGTGCTGACAAATCATCAGGACTACATTACGGCATTTACACGTGTGAAGGGTGAGAGTTCATTTAAGTAAGAAATGTGAGATCTGAGCGAAAGGCTAACAGATTAATTGATAAATGTTAATTATGCTGTATGTTAATAAAAGGGAGAAGAATTAGAGTGTTATTGAATACATCGTACGTATACTTAACTTACAAGGATTTTGTTGTTTCAATTTCCAACGTCAGCAACCAAATTGTGTTGCTAAATTGGACCTTTCTGACCTGATTGTTTCCGTGTAAAAATGTTAAATATTGAAATTATAAGACATAATAAGAATGTAAAAACTTTTTATCAAGTAAGTTATAAGCGAAGAAATACAGTCTTTGTGATCGACTGTATTATTTAAATTAGTTAATCACACACTTCTCATAAATGCAAATTTTTTAATGAATTTAGGATGAAATTTCGATAAGCTTCTAGCTTATATAAGTGATTGAAGGTTTGTTTAAGAAGTATAGGAATTGATCAATGTGAATGATAATGACAGATGTGCGAAAAATTGCCAGATGTTGCTGCTTGGTCACTATGATCACCGTTTGTAACAGTCATTTCATTCCATTTCTTAAATTGGATTAAGCAGTTGTTGACGATACGGTAATTTAAGGAGTTGTTGTTTTAGCTTACAACATCAGTAAGTAATTAGTCGTGGCGTTAATTAGTAATGGTGGCGAGACTTATTTGCCTGAAATGAATAAGCGTGTCTTAATTGAAATGGATTATCAGATTTTTTGTTATAACGAAATTTCTTCTCTCTTTCTGTCTTCATGTTATTCATCTTTTTCACCTTTTTTTTGAGGCCATTACCCTACAAACAAAATCCTTTTTGTATGCCCGCGCTAAGGTTGCTGAGATGGAAGTTCATAGTTCGACAGAACTAGACGTTTGTTCACTCTTTCTAGCGATGCTCTCTCAATTAAGGTCAGTTAAACAGTGGCATACAATGCCGAATTTCATTTTACTATTAGGAGTGGCTCTCATCAGTCAATTCTATTGTGCAAGTCAGCATCTCTCATTTTTCCTTCAAAAGATGCATATTTGCAATTTAAGCAAAAATTTTCGAAAATCCAACAAACGAATTAATTTTCATTCAAATATATCCTGTACTTAACTGCTACTTACAGCCTTACTTAAACCTTTTCGTCTCTTAAAATATTGAAAACATTCTGCGAAGTACTTTATTGTTTCATTAAATAAAACGAATTAATAATCAAATCTGTAAAAGTATGAGAATGTTCCTTCAATGAAGGTATCATTTTGTCTTATCACTCAGTTAAGTAGTTACAGAGTGTCTGTTACATCCCATTGTTTCTTCTTATCACTAGGTTTTTGTATCTACTTAATTACTCTTCTTATCATATGCTATATATCAATCAATATAGCATCTTCTTTTCTCCCCCGCACACCCGCCTCCTACCTTTATTTTGTCATAGATCATTCCTAATATTCCTTCACAAACAGTGAAAGATCTAATCATAGAATAAGCAGAGGAGAAGTATTGCACGATATCCTGTAGTATAAACTCAGAAATATTGCATGCTACGAGTAATTTGCAAGTTTGCAAGTAGAACCTGAACTGTCTTGCATTCTGTGAATTGGTAGTTTCTTCTTTTAACTTAGATCAGAGGAATTAGAAGAGTTAGCAAACGAATAAAGAAGAACAGTTTGGTAATTTTCATCGATAAGCCTTCGCTTACGTAACTTACTAATATGACTAATTGGACAGTAGCACTTTAGGATACAATCAGAATTGTAAATGGTCAATAACAAATAATTAAAGGAATGAATAAGCTGTCAGAGTAGGTGAAGAATATTGCTCGAATGACATTTCAATACTTCGCTGTTGAAAAAAATAAGTTAAACGTTCAACTAACAAAAGTGTAATGGATTTAGTAGTTAGGAAAGCAAATGAAATAGGTGAAGGCTAAGCCATTAATGGAAAATACAATTCTATTCTCTAACAATACTATTCACTATCACTAAAATGGGCCTTACCTGAACCAGGTGATATTCTGTAACTTGTCTCTTTTGTTATAAAATTCATTTTTCTTCTCACTGAGGAAAAGATCCACTACACTGTGGTAATTCATCTCTTTTTACGTATTTATCAAAGAATGACTGCTTGTTAAGCTCACAGTTTGATTTTATATTTCAAATTATTTGCAAATACAATGCGATGCTCTTCTCTTCTCGGAAAGTTCATCAAAGGTTGGTGGATGAGGAGGAGAAGAGAATGTGTGAAATAAAAATAAATTAAATGATTGCTTATGCATTGGTATTATATTTCATGCCTTTAGATAACCTCTTAAAACGCAGTTTGATGTTGACCCATTTTATCGGAATCATTTCCTCTTTTTAAATGCCCTATAAAACCGGTCATCATGGCATCTCACTTCGTACCACTCCTTATTTTTTGTACCGGTACTCACTACTCAAATCATTGACATTTACATTCACCGTTCTGTCTCTAACATCTTGTGAAGAATCATCACAAAAATCTATCCTTATCGCATAATTTTCTTAAATTAAAAAAATTTAAATTACTATTTTAAAATAACTACTTGAATTATTTGTTTCGGAATAACTAAGGCACAAATAATTTTGTTCACTTTCCGTATGTTCACTTAAATGTTCGCTTAAAAACATATTCACAAATAACTTTTCTTCTCTCTGTTTGCATTTTCACGACAGATCGAACAAAAAAAAGTTGATTTCAACATTACGTTACGTTTAAGGGATAAAATAAATATAATTTTCAGGTGTAAAGGTTTCTTCAAGAGAACGGTGCAGAATAAACGTGTCTATACATGCGTTAGTGGTACCGGTAGCTGCCCAATGACCAAGGAACAGAGGAATCGGTGTCAATTTTGTCGATTTCAGAAATGTCTACAACAGGGTATGGTTCTTGAAGGTTAGGATTTCCGGTGTTTTCATTCTATTTGAATAATGCAGTTAATAATTAATAATAATTAATAATAATAAATAATAATAATAATAAATTAGAACTTAATTGAAGCGGTACGGGAAGACCGAATGCCAGGTGGTCGAAACGGAAGTGCTATATACAATCTTTATAAACTGAAATACAAGAAAACAAGGCGCTTACAAGCGTTATGTGAAAGTATCTTACGAGAAAACGCTCCATTCTGCGGAACACCGTTAGGTGCTTCCGGAACTATTTCAAGAGGTACGCCTCCAGAACAACGAACAATGAGACGCATACTGCTGCAAAGCCCACCGTTGGATACGTCAGCACCTGATGTACAACCCAACATCGAACCTCTTAATTTATCGGCCAAGGAACGTGTTAACAGAAGTGAAGAAATACCGCCAACAAGTGGCTGCAGCAGTAGAGTAACCTTCAGTAGATCTCCTCTTCCTACTCATAACAAGAATCTCATACAGGTAGCAGTTAAATTTTTAATTTTTCCGTTTAAATTCCAACATCATTTTATTTTGGATGCTTTATTTACATTCCGGCTAATTATCAGATGGAAATGAGATGCTAATTACAGAGGCACCAATAACTGCCTCTGACTTTTATTGTTTGTTTTTTTTCGGAGTTATTTGCTCAGGCCTCAAGATAACCCTACGGGAACATAAAATGGAATAGCTCTAATTGAAGGACTATTACTACCATTCTAATTTATCCTCATTTTAATTTCATATAATGGACAAAAAATAGTTCAGTGATTTCCACATGAACTTCTATTGCAAGGTGTTAGTTCATCAGTGCATTTTAATTAACTCAACGTTAGTTTAACGTTCAAAGGAACTTCAATCTTTTAATCTACGAGATGGATTTCATTTAGCACCGAATTAATCTCTGCCTTATACTCTCTCTTCCTTTCTCTCAATAATTATTTAGTTTTATTTTGGATGGTTTTTAGTTAAACATCTCTCGTGATAACTAGCTTATTTGAGCTTTGTTTTATGGGTGATGAGAACTCTGTGCACTTCTTCGAGCTTATTTTACAACGATTACGTTTATCTTTTTTTTAAAACAAATAAATTAATCGCAAAAAATCTTATGGTAATGTTTTCAGTATCGTAATTAGTAGGATGTTTGATAACCCCTGAACCCAACAATTAAATTCCATCATTTAATTATTTTAAACTGTTGTAATCTCTTTTATTCAATATATCTAAGTGGAAATTTTTACTTTCAATATTTCATCTAAAATCATAGCATATATTTGGTACTTATATAAGGATGCAAACAAATGAAATTAACAATTAATTCATCTGCTGATTATATAACTTTATGTCAAGTAAAGTAATTAGATCAATTATTCTACCAAAGTATTTATCAGTCTTGTGAGTTTTTTCTGTCGCTGTTTGAATTTGTGACTTTAAAGAGAAGAGGAAAAGACAAAATTCAATTTTTTGGCACTAATTTGGATGCTTTTTATCGCTTCTAACTCTATTCTTTCCAGAAATTTGAATTTAAGTAAACGCACTTCAACTGAAATTCCATAGTCAGTTTTGCAGATCTGATTAACTGTTCTTCCTAGACATCCAAAAAAATAGTTCTTTTTTAGGAATTGATTGAAATAGATCATATCGAAAAACTAATCAATCTGAAAGGTTTGCGGATAGTACACCAACTTGGATCACATAGTGACGACTCAATAATCCCCGCGTATCAGAGGTTGTCAAGGATCGGTGACGAAATCGTTGAACAGTTGGTAGAATGGACAAAGATGCTACCGTTTTACCACGAATTACCTGTTGAAGTACATACTCATTTGCTAACCCAGCGATGGGCTGAATTGGTGGGTATTTCAGTTCATCTCACCTACTAAATATATTGTATATTTGCAATTATTTTGTTTTAATAATATTCTCAATTTAGATTATATATTTTAGGTATTGTTGTCGGCTTGCTTTTATGCTGCTTCAACACGATCTTCCAGTCAAGATAGTTTACCTGTTAGCTCGACAACTACTGACGATAGTGAAGAAGTATCCTTCGTTGATTCCTCCGTCAATCTACAGTTGCTACAGAAACGACTGTGTGCTGTGATGGGAAAGCATATACCATTCGAGCATGTCAACAAGTTTGTTTACATTTGTAAGATTGAAAAATAAAAAATTTTAATTAGCAAATTTTATGATGGGCTTAAATTGTAGGATTTGGTCTATGCTAGACTGGCAAGAATGGTATGAAATTTATTTGGAATCACTGATTTAACATTTTGCTATATTTGACATAACAATGATGACTACTGAACAGTCATTATTATCTTCTTATTTACCATTTAAGGGAGGCTTCGCCTTTGGTGGAAAAGTTTACAGCGTTATTGCATTCATTCAGTCGCTTAAAAATTACCTTAGAAGCGTACGTTTGCCTGAAGGCTATCACTCTGCTACACTACACACCTCACACTTGTGGTCTGTTACATTTTAATGATTCAAATTTTATTAATTTTTAATTTTGTTATTGTGGTTCGCGAAAAATGTATCTTTTATTAAAAGTAAAAGGAGAAGGATAACAGTGACTTATCACAATTAAATCCATGAAAATTTATTATAATAATAGTAACAATAGAATTATTTGATAGGAAAGGTGTTACTATCCTTCTATGGTACTTTTCTTAATACGTCAGTTTTTGCATATTTGTTTTTAATGTTACAATTACAGGTAAGAGATTACGTTAATTGTCTTTCCCATAACGACGACTTGAGTTAATGTTAAGAAAAAAATGTCTTGACAGTTTGTTTTTAGATGAAATGGCTGTTGATGTGAAAAAGTCAATGGTACGGAGTGTGTATATCCGGAAAGTATCGATAATACAGGATCAGTTTGTGAAAGCACTACAGATACATCTCAGTCAACACGAAAATGGCGCACGGCTAACTGACATTCTAACGTGGTCCGTTTTCATTGATTTGATCATAAGAGTTTCCAACGATCACAGCATTAGGTGATAATTATAAACGTTTAAAGGTCATTACAGGTTACCAATGCTACATTCTGCTTCATCTGTGTTGCTGCATAGCAAAATGTTCTACGTCCCTTTCTTGATTTGTAAAAATCCACAACGGATTAATGGTACTAATCGTGGTGTGGAAATTCGGACAGTATTATCACCGTTATCATATCGTCCCTTTGCCACTGTTACTGATGATGAGGAGGAAGTGAATGCGACAAGTAGCTGTTAAATACCCACTTTTCAATAGACAAATTAAAAATCGACGCAGAAATCATATAGTGAAAACAATCTCTCATAACCGGAAAGATACGGAAAACCGAAATCTCAACGTTTTTCGCGGTGTTGATCACATTTTACAATTATGAAGTGAATTATTTAATTACATATTCTAATTTAATTAGAAAAAGTTTTTTTTAATGTTAATTCTTCGTATAGCCTTAGCAAGTCGCTCGTTATCTTTTCTAAAATTTGATTTACTCAATTGTATGAAGTGCAATAATACTGCCTCACATTTTGTTCATATTATCATTTTTATTCGGCTGTACTTCAATGCCCAGAAAGTCTTTCATAAACGGGCCTGGCCTAGGCCTCCTTCATCTCTTATCAGTCTCTCTCTATTTTCAATTTTCTCATTTTATAAAATTCAAATCATTACTTATTTGCAAAGTAGCATAGGTTCAATCCTTTGTAGTAATATTAAGCTAGTCTTTCTTTCTTACAGAATCTCTAAAGAAGCACGATGTTGTAGAAAGACTACAACGATCTAATATCCTCTGCAAGCTTTTGATAAGCCTAACTGCAAAATTATTAGGCCTATTTAAATAGACTGAGCTAAGGCAACAGAGATGCTTTCACCTTATAGCCTTGAGTGGAGACGATATCTTTTTCACCTAGCATAATATGGGCGGTCGTTTCCTCCCTTTTTTCCAAATTCATAAATTTTAAATTAGTAATATTATCATTGTTTTTGTTCTATAATTAAAAAAATGCTGGACATTTGAAATTTGATTTGTCTATTTTTGCGAAATGTATGCTTTATAGAATTTTCAAAATGTTTAGTTTTCGAGAGTACTAATTATAGAGTGTTTGTGTAGTTAAATTCATTTATATATATATGTTTTTTTTTCTGAATTGAATTGAAGGTTTTTTTATAAGTCAAATAATATCGGACGCGATTTCTGATTATTTCCATTTCCGTATAACAACAGTTGATTGTAGTGCTTTGGAGAATTAGAAAGTAGTTTGTAATGTTTTTTTCGTGTTTTTAGTTCCTGTACCTCTCTAGTCTGTACCCGGTTTCACTGTATATATTTCAGTTCCCTAGAAATTTGCAAATATTTGATTTTGCAAAATATTTCAAAAAGACTTCATTGAAAGTAATATTTGCTTCAGTTGCAGCACCTTTTCTCAGAAGTCTTTTTTTTCACTTGTCTTTCTGTCATTGTAAATCAAAAAATATGAAAAAAAAATCAAAGTCGCTATTGTTTGCTATGTTTAATAAAGTATTGATTGGTTCAAATTTAATTTTTTGCACTTTTTTAAAGCATAAAAAAGGCTATTGATTGATAGACTAATTAACAATGAATTGCTTATTGTTAGCCATTTTTCTTTTCAAAAGTTCCTATTTAATGATAGTCAAAATCTGATAAGATCTGATAAGAAAGTCGGACAAGAAGTGATTGGGAAAAAATTGTTGCTGATAAGTTCAATAATTAAGTTTTACCTCAAAATCTTCGTCCCATTTAATTTCCAATTGATTCCAAGTAGAGCTCCACGCGAAAGCATCTGTTGCAGTAAATAGTGCCATGCAGAGAACACATCTGACATATTACTTAAATTAATATTACTGAATGATAACTTACAATGAGGAAAGGCTAATTAGTAATAAATACTACCAGAATTTTGATGACAAATGAATAAAAGTAGATATATATTATGAATTTGGATAAAGCCAATACGTAATTAAACTTTAAGACGATATCAACTTTTTTTCGAAAAGCAAAAACTCTGTGCCTGAGGGGAAAGTATTCAAATTAAGCTCCTGCATGATATTGCATGAGTTGCAGACATTTGCACAGAATGAGATGACACTGATGGAGAAGTTGCCTGTGCTGCAAACAATGAATCTTAGAAGTCCCCGAAGAAGGCGTGGAATTTAAAAACTTTATCATCAAAGATTGAAAAATTTCTTTTCGAAAAGATTTTTGGAATGTAATAAAACAACAACAGAAAGGATTTGCAGAAGGAAAGAGAAGCTTTCTGTTTATTACACTTTTTTCCTTCTTCTCTCTTTTCTTTTTGTTGCTCACTGAAGCATTACAATAATAAATGCAATCAAAAATTTGATACGACCCGAATCTATCATCATACCTGTACCTGTACAGGTATTGCTATTGGTAAATAAATTAAGCAACCATTGAAGATGCCCACAACAGTGCTACATCTCTTCTCTCTTAACTAGTTCTTCCCGACCATCGTTATTGCCCGACGCTCACTAACTCTTTACTTAAGAGATCTGTCATGTTATCAAATTTCTTACTTCATTACTCTGTTAGCAAAAAGTTATCCACTCTTCTATCTTATGCAATGCGAAGTTAGCTAACTGAACTCAGAGTAAAGTGAAGTGGAAGACAAGTCTTAGTAAGCAATTGCTTATTCTAGCAGTTACCGGCAAAAGCATATATTTTCAGTTTGCACATTAGTGCTTTCGATTCAGGAACTACTGAAAACATTGTATTTCGAAGAAGCATCATGGAGGCTGGTTTTACTTCTACTCTAATTGTGATAATTATATTGATAATATTACCTTATCACTATCACTATCAGAGCTCTTTAACTAGGCGTTAGAATACTTTGTTCTTTCACTCAAAAATAATCTTTTCCGTTCTTACAAAAACAAATCAATTTTTTTATTATGCTATTTTTGTTAGAAATTAAATTATCTTTCATCATAAAAGCTCTTCGTCAGCAACCATTTCAGCGTCTTCGGAGGTGATATCATTTTAAGGTATTATTATAAAATCTGTCCTTTAACCTGACTCAAAATGCGACATACTTTTAGACCTTTTCTCCTTTACTTTACTCCAATTTGAATACTTCTCTGAACACGTTATCTTCACCTAATTTGATACTGCTATTCCAGGATCGTGTCACTATTTCTTCGTACTTCTCTCCCTTCAATTCATCATTATAGTTTACGCTATCCTTAACTTCAACTACTCTTTCTGTTGATTTCTTAATTTTTCACAACTTTAAATCCTTCAAGAGATTACTCCCACACTTTTCATTTTATTGATAAGTTCAATTGCATCTCAATTTTTTCGCTGTGATGAAGAAATGCAGTAGACATCTGATGTACAGTCCTTTTCACTTACCTTGAATTTACGACGATATATTCCAATTTTAATTTCTTTTAAAGCATCCATTTCTTACTTCTTTTTGCATTAATATAAGTATAAAACGGTAATCCTTCTGAATCAGTTTCCAACCCTGTCATCGTCTCCACCAGAATCTCTTATTCTGCTCTCCCTTCTGTATCAATATCAATTTTGTATCTGTTTTAACAAACTTTCTCCATAACTAATAACTTTCCTCATAACTAATAAACAGAAATATGTCAATTTTTTTTTATACAGATCTAATTCGTTACTTTTCTTTTTTTCTCCACGTGTTACGACCGTTCGGCCCTCTGTCTTGACTGCTCAGTGATTATGAAGCACGATATCTCCTATGCTTAATCCCAATTCAGGCCTTTAATTAATTAATTTCTTCTCTTATTTCATCGTACATCTTCGTGGTTAGCGAATGGCTAAACGGAGAAGATATAATTCCCACAAACATATCAAACTCATTCTTTCAGAGTTTTGTTCAATAAGTGAGGAAGAATTTCAGCGCTTTACCCTTTTGACACTTTCATTCTTCCATTTGGCTTGACATTCTTGTTCGAAGTAGTAGCGACTTCTTCCTTTTAAAGTAATACATTAGGTGACAGTTCGTGCAAGTTGCAATTTCAGTAACAAAATATTAAAAAGCAATTCACTTTTCAAATGTTACACGCAGAAAAATCCCTCAGAAAGTGAATACGCAGTGTGGAATGCTGGAGTATTGCATTAGGCTCTGAAACTAAAACTTCGCGGAAGAAATAAAATAGCAGAAGTGTACTACAACCCACAAATAAGGCATTTCATAAGACAACAAGCAAAAGAAAGTTGAAGATTGCAGGTTCACATAGGTCAGTATTTTCCAGGAATAGTAATTTTCGGTTCAATAAAACTTTTAAATGTGCGTTTGATTTAGGATAATGGAGGAAGTGAACAGAAACCGATGAAACGAAAGTGGAATTTGGAACAACTACGAGCTGGCGATACCTTTTTGTCGATACAAGCCGCCACAAACAAATATGATTCGCAAAAAGGTATGACTGCGCCCGGTATGCCACGATGGAACATAACCAAGGACAAGCATCTCGGGTTTCAATTTCTTTTTTCTTTTAAAATATTTAAAAAATTATATTGATCTTCATAAATTCTATATTTTCAGCATATCAATGCAACAGTTGCATCATAAAATAGACGAACTTCTTGACTGAGAGAAATACCATAAATACTTTTTGTATCGGAAAAGTAAGAAAAAAGTTCACAGTTCAAGAATTACAAAATATAAGTCTCTGATATAAAGTGATAAATCAGTTGGGTAATTCCAACTAGAGTTAACATTAGAAATAGGGAATGAATGGAGGAGAAGTTTAGGTTCATAAGTCCTGATCGAAAAAGTGAAGAAGTGCTAAGAGCGCAGTATGGCAGCAATCAGTATGCATCACAGAAAGGTATAATTTTATCAAATTTTTAATTATTTCACAATTTATAACTAAAATTTTTTTATTAAAAATGTCCGTAATTTTTTGAAGAGATTTTATTATCGTTTAGCTTTTATTACTTTGTCAGTTTTTATGATGTGAAACCCCCAAATTTTTTTGTGACATATACTCGAAATCAATTTAATTTAAGCTTACGTAATTAAATAGTGTATTCCATTGTAATCAGGATTTTAGGCTTAACACCAATCGGTGCATCAAGAAGTCAAGTGTTAAAAGTAGAATATAAAAAAAACTGGCCGGTAATAGTTGACAAACAGAGTGAAAATTTTATATCTAAGCAATCTGGTGATTATGGAATGGCTACACAATCTGGAGAGGTCATTTTGCAAAATTTTTAATCGCGTGAACAAATTAATGTGAGCTTTTCTAAATTGTATCATCAAAATTTTTAGCGTTCGATGGGTTCTCACCGTAATCAGGTACCAATTATTAGAGGACGTTTACCACGAGATCGACGTACACATGGTATATTATGTTATCAATATGGTACCAATATATTTGCTTCTCAACAAGGTATGAATGCACCACCTGGTATTGGTGCAGTACGACAAGTTACGATGGAAATTGAAGGACTTGGTTTTACGTTAGTTTTATAAATTGCATTTCATTTGCAATTAAAAGGATGAGAAGTTAGGTTCTGTAAAATTATCCAACTCAGTTTTTTTCCACAGGGAGGATGGTTTACGAAAGGGTACTGCATTCACACCGTGGTACTCGGGACAAAATAAATTTGCCAGTCAATCAGGTACTGGTGGTTTTTTGAAAGTTCGTGATGTACTACCAAATTCGAAGGTATTTTTTATCTTAAATTTTAGGTGAGATTCTCTATGACTGTAATTATTTTAAGACTATCTATATATCAACACTTGAAGTATGAATTCATAGAGTAATCTCAAAAAATTATATTAGAAGATCGATTCACTTATTTGTGATTTCGATTTTACTGCAATGATTGTTATGATGATGAAATTAGAGTAAGTATAACTCATCATTCATAAAAACAATCTGCAACTACTTCAATAAATGATTGATACCTATATATCATCTATTGAAGTAATGTTTTAGGAGAGTAAGGAAATTGATGAAGCGTTGAAAATTAAATCGGAGGGTATCGTACCACTTCAGGCTGGTACTAACAAACTTGCATCTCAAAAAGGCATGACAAGCTTTGGGACACGGCGAAACGTGTTGCCAAAACAGGGCTGGAAAAAAGAATGGTTCGCAATTTTTTTGTTGAAACCAATGAAGCGGTAGCATTTGTCTTGTCCAGATTTGAGAATTAAGTCCAACTAAGTTTTCTTTATTTGATACATGTCAGGATTGAAGAGTACGAGCAGGCGTTGCGTGAATTTGAGGAAAATCGACCGCCTGGCTCACCTGCCACTGATTCACTTGGATATTACAAGAAGAAATTCGAGGAAAGGAGAGCAGTTAGAATTATATTTGAATTTCTTGAAATTTTAAATTATTATTGAAGGATCGGTTATAATTTTAAAAGTATAATATGCGGTGTTGACAAAAATCTTACTGTTCTGATTAATTAGTAGCAGAAATGCTGGAAGTGAAAGATCAATTTGAACTTCATTGATTCTAATTCTTACGGGTCATGAGGGCTTGCAATAACCTAATACTTCTTCACAAACATTGAGTGAATTCAATAAGTAAATGTAAAGATGTAAGATAAGATTGACTGGGATTACAACGCTGCTCACGGAAACAGAGTAACGGTTTGTTTAACATCTTACTGAGATTTAAATTTGCAAACAACGATACTTAAAAGAAAATGATTTGAATAATAATCATTTCGCTTTGCCTTTCAGTAATGAGTGGGTAGATGAAACAGTCGTAGTAATCAGCAGGAGAATGGCAATTACAGTAATTGTTGTATGTAAAGCTTCAAAACATTCTGTTGTGGTGTTTTCAGCGTTAAGCATTTATTCATTCAAATAGTTCCTAATAGAAGTGGTGGGAAAGTGTTAAGAAACTTTGCTAGCACAGCGATAGTGACCACTCTCAGATTTTTAAGTATTAGTGAGGAAAAAGTAATGAATATTGTGATTAGAGCAGTAAAATCTTAGATTATAAAACTTTCAGACAGAAAGAGCCGAAAATGAGGAGGAAGTAAAAGAGAAGAATAGTGTGGAAAAGGAAAAGGTTATTGATGATTTGATTTACTTTAGAACTGTAATGGATGAGAGATTGGAACTTACAGAGAGGTAAACAATAATTTTTATTATAGATGGAGAAAAAGTCAGTCAAAGAGAAGGAGAAGGAAGATAACGGAGATGATGAGGAGGAAGATGAAGAGGTAGAAGCGGAGGGAGATGAAGAAGAGGAAGACGAAGGGGAAGATGAGGAGGAAGAAGAGGATGAAGAGGAGTAATTTATGTTAATGTTTTTCTGTAACGCTTATATATCTGTATTGTCCAGGTGTAGTGGATCAGTTAGTACTTATAATAAAAACGGAAACTATACCGGAAGCGTCGTTTTTGACAGCTGTAAAGACCTGTTTGTACACTTTTTCCCCGTTTCAGTGTTCATTTTTTGGTGTTCTATTACTCTCACGTAAGAAACAATGAAATTCTTTCTAACTACAATCTTTTGTTTTGTGACATCTCTATTGTTTATTCTCCTGCTTCATTTCATTCCCCACTGTTTCTGGACATTGTCTTAATTTCTGCAAAATAACGTAAACAGACTTTTTGTAGTAAAACTGTGTCATTGGTAAAATATAAGTCCAGCTGATATTTTTCATTAATTACCGCTTTTTATGGAAAATAAACACAACACTCACAACGCCTTCCCCCTGATAATTATTAAATCCATTCCGAATTCGAATCAACTCTCTCAGTTATGGACACTAGTGAATGAAAGTGGTACTTATGCAATAATGACTTTATTTCCTAGTCATATTTTAGGAAATTTGGCAACCAAAAGTATATAAATATCTTGACAGTTGTTGGAACAAAAAAACTGATTCTCAGAAAAAAAACATAAAAAGGTTGCAGCACAAACTTATTACGGTCATGAAAATTCAGCGTCCTAATTCAGTGATACATAAATGGATTTGCGAAAGCTTCCTATGTTATCTATAAAGTAACCACTATGCTC
Organism: Litomosoides brasiliensis; assembly: GCA_013365375.1. Lineage (NCBI taxonomy): Eukaryota > Metazoa > Nematoda > Chromadorea > Rhabditida > Onchocercidae > Litomosoides > Litomosoides brasiliensis. Next base: position 133,327 of record JABVXW010000007.1, on the reverse strand, counting down.
CTTGTAAATTCGCCACTATAAAAAGATCCCTAACTACAATCTGTACCTCGAAAAATGCCGGGAACTTGATATCACGCATGTATAATAAAAGATATCAACTAAAATATCTTCACAGACAAATCGACCATTATATATATATATATATATATATATATGATAAAGGTGTAGATAACCTCACAAACTAATTCGTGTGTCCGGAATATTGTGTGAAAGGATGAAAAGCATTTTACATTTTACTCTTTTCGGTCAACAAACAATTTGAAAACAAGAAGCAAAACAAAGTTATGCTTTTACAGCATATTTCCTCATTGGATACTTGCGAAGCTTGGCTAACTGTTTCTTTGTTTTCAGATTCATTTCACTCTTAGTCAGTGCTCTACGCATCGCTCGTGTTTTCTTTGGTCGAAGATCCAATGGTTTGAAATGCTTTCCCTTAAATTTGAAAATTCCGCTTGGAAATACACATGTTATGACAACATTATATCAAATATTTTAATATTGATAAAGCTGGGAGCGTATATTTTGTTGCATGATACTATGTTATTCGTAAATGCTTTAGTCTTAATGCTTGCAATTTTGAGATAATATGATCAAAAAGGGAAATCAACCTACATATTCAAAAATCTTTGGAAAATACCGCAAGCACAAGAATCAACGCAACAATCACTGTTGTGGTGGAAAATTCAATACACAAGGATCTGTTGGGTTTCACAATTAATGTCTTTCCCATTGATGGTAAAGGCATTAAATGTGAAACCCATAACGACCTACCAGAGTCTTAATCTCTATGTCTGTCATCGATAAGAGAGTTATAACCATAAGAATTAAGGTTCTAGTAAGTTTTCTTACTAAATAAATCAGTATAATTTACAATCACAAAAACCAACTAATGATCTTTACTAAAATATGAATCCGTCGGTGTGTGGCTCACAAAAATAAGCTTTTACAAGAATCAACCAAGAGCATATAAGCACTAAAACAACCTTGTAGAACTTCCTCAATTCCTGCTTCTGTGTTTGATTGATGACTGTCAAAATGCGAGCGATGTTCTTACGGACTGTACGAATCTTCGAAAGTTTAGAAGCACCTCCACCTACTACTTTTGACACCTGCAATAAGTTGTCCTTCCCGTAAACTTACAACAAGCGGAAGAATGCGAAATGGGTGTTGGAACATTGAGCACAAAAATGGTGATTACAGGAACCAGAAAGATTGGGGTAATCGCTCAAATAACTAGAATATTTTTTAAATCAGTGTGTCCATGATCAGAACCAAAATCAAAAACGAACCTGAAGTGAAGCAAGCTCCGTTTTCTGTTCATCGAGCTGCTTCGTTAGCTCGTCTTTCTTTTTTCCTCTTAAATCGCGAGCCTTAACTTTAGTCATCTTCCCTTCCTGCTGAAAACAAATGCTCCCACTATTTTCAAATTAGAAATTAAACTACAAAGTGTTCAAACACTGTTAGAAAGCCTATGGATGCACCTATAATGGGAACAGTCTATGGATTAAATGTACCTTAATTTTTTATCGTGACACACCCCTTCACCTACTTGCATCATCAGTCCTGTCCAGTAATCTGTCAGATTAGCGTTCTTATTAAAGCAGAATAGAAATTATTATAAAATGATGACTCCACTTTAGGAAGCTCAGACAGAAACCCTAATCAACCAAACCTCTCGTCACCCTCCTTCTCCCCCTTCCCCGCCTCACGCTGTCTCGAACAAACTCTCGCCAACCCTTTAGGACCTAATAAATAGCAAACCAACAGCGTGGTGCAACGGAATGAAAATTTCGTCCTACTATCTGCAGATAACGCTTGGCGGATATATATGCAAGGTGGCAATGGGGCTGGGTATTTGACGTTGATTTAGAATTTCCGCAAACACTTCTTTATTCTTTTCATTTTATTTTGCTATGATTTTCAGTGGTTTTGATTGCTGTTTATTTATTTTTTTGACATTTTACTGGTTCTAGCTCGAAGTTATATTCTTTTTTTTGAGATTTTTTGAAATTCTTTTTTTTGAGATGACCAATTTCCTGCAATATATAGGAAGGCAGTTTGAGGATAGGTTTGATTAAAGGTTGTTATCTATATTTTCTATGATCCACTTTGCGATTTTCTGATAACTGCTATGTGTGTGATTTTTCATATTCATAGCAGTTATCAGAATTCTTTTAAGCTGATGGGAAAGATGAGTGCCTCGAAGTGTTTCCCAATTTATATGCAAATTTTTTCAATATTATTTTGAGGAATGCTGGTTTGGAAGTTCTGTTGTGATTTTCTAATGTTGCTTTTTATTTATGGGGCGAAATATTTAAACGGTTGTTGTCGGTTTCCAAATAAATTAAGAAATTCATTCGGTGATTAAGAACCACTAGGGATATTTTTCATTCCTCTCCTTTTTATCTTTCGCCTTTGTTGAAAGATGATGAATTTTCCTTTTATAATTTCATAATTTAGATGGTTATAGATATTTGGGATATGAATTATATTTAGGCCTATAGTACTCTTCGGTCGTTAATATATTAAATCTTCAGGCAATAATTTCTTTCTCACACTTTGTATAATGACGCATTAAATTTTATCTGCCAAAATCAGAAAGCAACAGTTTAGTTTTTCTGACTTGTTGTTAAGCGCTTAACGTTAGCATATTATGATACATATTCTACCACTTGTTCAGGGAAGATGACGCAAGTGAGAAATGAAGACGATGATGCTAATAATTTACGGCTGACAGATCAAGCTAATTTTGCTCCGTACGGTATCACAGAGTTTCATGCAATCTGATTTCAATAAATAATTTTGCGAAATGAGAGGTGATTTATGCAGTTTCTTTTCTTAATAGTATATGCGAGAAAAATATGTAAAGAACGTACGCCGCAGTTTTCTTTATTGTAAAGTGAACTTTACTTTCTACCACAGCTGAGCCTTATTAAAAGCTTGTTATAGTTTACTTTCTTTTATCCCTAGCTTTTTAATATAAGGCCTGTTTTCGTTTTATTTTAAAGTTGAGTGATTTTATTAAAACTTGTTCTCAACATCTTATTATAGGTTGTGCTCCTGATTGTTTAGGTAAGATTATGTATGTATTTTGATAGGATCTTGTTAAAGCTGGTAACACTAATAACTGATCTTTAGAGGACAGGATTACTAACAGTATAAACGTTATTGCTGATAATGGTTGTGAATCTACCGATATCAACGAACAGGATATCAACGAAGAGGTTTTTTTTGCCATTTTAATTAGACTATGGTTCACACATAACGGTTGAAAATTGATAAGCATCAAATCCCTAGTAAATCATTTTCTACCATATATTGTTCCATCTCACAAAGCATGTAAGTCGAGAATTCCTTCATCTCTTAAGTTTTTAAATTCGAAAACTTTTTACACGTAACAGTCGGAAATTCAACTGACAGTTATTTGACTCTTTTTTTAGTCTTCGTTGTTGGATCCGCTTTAACTGCATTTTCTGTTGTATTTTGCAATTTTTTTAACATTAAAACTTTTATTATCTTAGATATATTTACTTCTGAGTCTTTATTTATTAATTTTTTCCTGAAATTAAACCGGAAACTTGTCGTTTTGAAACCATGAGGCTGCTGTTTTAGATTATTATGTTTTAGAGTGCAAAAAACGGTAACAAAACGAATCGGCATAAGCGAAAAATCTGCGATGTTTCTAAAGGGACTAAAACTATTTCAAGAAGAAAGCAAGTCCGTTTGTTACTGTCTTGACCTTTGATCACATCAAAAAAGTATATGATGGCGCAAAAGACCTTGAAGAAATCGGATGCATAATTTATATTAATGCACAGCAAAAGTGAAAGAAATTATCGAAAAAATCAAAGAAGATTGAAGTGATACCGTAAATTCTGTTCATTTTTCATCTAGCTAATAATATGCTAGGATATTGATTTATGCACCGTATGGAGTTCCAATAATGGCTAGCTCCTCGATTTTTTTACTAGCAATAATTTTTCAGGAGAAATCGCAGGCTAATGACGGTGGCAGTGGTGAAAATCAAGAGGATCTGGCCGTGGACAGTGATGAGAAAAGTGGTACTTCAGAAAATAGTAGTGATGATAGTGTTGAGGACAGTGGCGACGAGGAAGAAGATGAGAACAGTAATGATGAATACGTGGTGGAAAAAATCCTCGATAAAAGGTATAATCGACGGAAGAAAAGAGTTGAGTATTTGATCAAATGGGCCGGATATGACGATGAAAGTGAAAATACATGGGAATCTGCAGAAAATTGTGTAACTTCTTCGATTTTATCTATTCATTTTCTCATACATTTGCGGTTACAAGGAAATTCACTCATTACATCTGTTTAAATGTACCCATGTTCCACGATATTACTGTTAATGCTGAAACATACTAGAAGATTTTTATTAATGGAGCTTAAACACTAGCCTGAGTTACAATCGAAAAAAAGGGCTATGACAGTGGGATAAGTTACTGGTGAAAACTTTTAAAACATGATTTTTGGCAGAATTTTTTATGGAGCAAAAATATTTAAGAAATCTGCTCCTGATGCAATCCGTGAATATGAGGAAAGTCAGAAGAAAAATGAGAAGAAATATTTGTTACGAAGCAGAGCAGTAACAGAGGTTACTTTTGTTTTGTGTGCTATTTATTTTATTTATTTCTCGTCTCTCTCTTCATTTTTTGCTAACTACGAATCTTCAGGAAAGTGTTTCAAGTGATGACGAAGAGAAGCCATCAAAAGGCCTGGGAAGGAAAATAAGTGAAATTAAAGAAGAACCATATTCCGAAGGTTAATATATTAAGTGCTTCCACTAAATCCACTCTATGTTAGTTATCAAATGTTAAATTTTACTTTCCAATGTATTTCAGAAAGTAGTCACGATGACATTGAAGAAATTCAGTCAAAACGTGGTAAAGTTGACTGCATTCTTGGTGTCAAAAAGGAGGATAATGAAGTCCTAGCAGTGGTGCGTTTTGAGGATGGACACCATGATCTTATATCAACTCGGATATTAGTCAGCAAATGTCCAAAGGTAATTTTTATAGACTTTTTTAGCAATGATTTTGGTAGAATCCATATCTGCCTGATTCAAAATTTGGATGGTTCTTGTAATTTGCTGTTATAGGGTAATAATTCTTATGTTTTTATATTCTTGCTCGGTAATGTTCCTTTATTATACAAAATTCAGTTAAAAATCCATTTTTGAACATCAAAAGCATAAATATGAGATGCTTATATCCAATAGGATCCGTTAACGTCATATTACCTCACAAGGACTACTGCAGCGATTCAATACAATTTCAGAAATTGGTAAATTATTATGAGAAATCATTAAAGTTCGTCTCATCATGAGCGATTTGGATCATTTTATTCGACTGTGAAATAGTTTTTTTTTTTTATTCATTTGTGGACGATGGATTTTACGCGTTTCGATTAACTTGTTCTTAACACATTGTCTTTATTCTCCACTGAAAGGTATTTACCATGTTTTAAGTGTATTTAAGTCATACGACAGGAAGCATAATCTATTCAAATTTCGAGTTGAAGAAAAAGGTGTAAGGTGCAAAAGTGGGCGTTTTGCACCTTACGATGGGTGCTAAAGTGCGCGTTTTAAAACGTTTTAATGCAAATGGAAATGATTCTGCTCTGCTATTTTTGTTCTGCATATATGTGTTATTCTTTTGATTCGATGCATTCTTGTTAGCCATATCTACTCAATAAAATTGATATTTTGTTAGCTGTATCTGTTGATTTCCAGCAATCAGCCAGATGCCATTCTTCGAATTTGTTTAGGGGTGTTTTTACCCAAATTATACTCTGGTGGCCTAACTTAATCTCATCTTTGCCAAAAATTCTGTCGCGAAAATACGACGTAGGTAGTTAGATTACACAGTGTTTTTTTTATTGCGTTCCTTTTAATAGCACGTTCTAGTTTAGTACGCGGCAAACACTTGCCATAAAAATTTTAACACTGGTACATTTATTTGTCACTATATCTCTCTCAGATAGTGAATTAGTCACTAGGTTATTCCGCGAGTGTAAAGCCGTGATCCTTTTAATGATCAAACTAAATGATCTAATGACCGGAATTAATGACCAGTATATCCTAATTAATTACTGGTAGGACGAATTCAAATCTGTTATAATGTAAAGTATTTCAGTTCATAATTAAGATTAATGTCTAGTGCCGTCGAAACTAGGGCTGTCCAGTTTAATGATGATCTGGGACTGGAAAAGCCAAAAACAGCGAAAAAGCTTAAGAAGGAGGCAGTGAAAGCAGCGAAACTAGCGAAATTTCATGAGAAAACGAAGAAAACGGAAGTGAAAACATGTCAAGTGGTGGAGGTGGAGGTTTATTTCATGCAGTCGTAGTTTTTTTATCAGTTATTCCTCCGTCTCAAGACTTTCTAGTTTGTATATGATCGTTTTTTCAATCTTTCAGTAACGTTTTCAGACACCGAAAGCAAAGAAGAGGGAGATTTGTGAATACACTGTTAATACAAAATTAGGAGAAAAGAAGGACATCGTTACTGAATTACCGAATGCATACAGCCCGAAATACGTCGAAGCAGCGTGGTACGAGTGGTGGCAAAAATCAGGCTTTTTTCGGCCTGAGTACAAGCGTGATTTAAGGTTTGCTAATTAGCAATAAGACGAAGCTTATTTACATCTGAATTTTTATGTCCTTAATGCCGATCGAATGACAAGATTTATGTATGAATATCTCTCATGACTGGCTGATCCTTTTATGATGTATTTATCTCGCGAAGCATTGAACATAAAGTACGATTCTAAATGGCTTCTAATGAAGCTTATTAAATGCGGAATGTTCTTTCAATTTGTTTTGATAATTTTTTTAAAGTTATTTATTACAGCAAGCCGAATCCTAAGGGAATTTTTACTCTAGCTATTCCTCCACCGAACGTCACCGGAACATTGCATTTGGGACATGCTTTGGCTACTTCTATAGAAGATGCCGTGTGTAGATGGTAATTTATAAATTAATTTGCTTTAAAGATAATTTTTTGTAGTGTTGAATCAAGATGTCGGACTTGTAAGTGGTAGTATATACATATCTGCTTTTGTAATAAATATTTGCCTTGTTAGGTTTTTTTTTGTGGATCGTGTCGCTCTTTCTTAGTCAGTAACATTTACTTGTGCGTTCGTAATGAAAAAAATGGGGCTCTAATAATTTTTTGAATGTGTAATTTATTTCTTTAGGCATCGTATGAAAGGCAGGACGGTTTTGTTCAATCCAGGTTGTGATCATGCTGGAATCGCTACTCAGGTTGTAGTAGAAAAACGTTTAAAACGTGAACTGGGCTTGACAAGGCATGATCTGGGTCGTGAGAAGTTTGTTGAGGAAGTATGGAAATGGAAGAACGAGTGCGTTTTTTTCTCAGTTTCACTTACACAGACAGAGCGTAACGGTTAGACATGTCATGTGAAGTCGTTAGAGATCGCTTTTGTATTCATTACTTGGAAAGAGGAGCAGAAATCTGACGCTCTCTATTTTTTTATTAAACATAGTTATATTTGATACATATAAAATTTCAAACTTTCACGACCAGAAAGTTTCACGATTTCTAGTATTTTAGAAATGTTCCATATTAAAGGTAGACTTTTAAGATATTTTACAATGCATTTTGAATTTTTGATTGAAATATAAAGTCTTCTTTGGAAAAGCCATAGCTTTACATTGGGTTTGATGCATTTTTTCCCTTCGTGCTATTACAGAAAAGGAGAAGTAATTTACGATCAGTTGCGAAAAATCGGTGCAGGGGTCGATTGGGATCGAGCTTGTTTTATGATGGATCCAAAAATAACACGTGCTGTGACACATGCCTTTATCGTAATGCATGAAAAAGGTATCATATATCGGAGTAATCGGTTGGTAAATTGGTGTTGCGTCCTGAAATCTGCGATTTCCGATATTGAAGTATTATTTCCAATTCTTTCGTAACCACTTATTTTTGCCTTTCTTAATGCTCGTACAAAAAGTATGGATACTTTTCATTTCAAATTGTGTCATATTTCTACCCAACATATTTCATGACATTATGGAAGAGGTAAAATAATCCAAAGAAATTGAGAAATGTTTTGTATTGTTAATATACTGAATATTAAATTACATTGGTTGTGTCATACTGCTCAGTGTCACTTTTAGGTTGAGAAATTGGAGTTAAGCGGGCGTACATTGCTGTCTGTTCCTGGATATTTGAAAAAAATTGAATTTGGTGTACTGACATCTTTTGCTTATCTGATCGAAAATTCAGGTACTTTCAACACTACGTTCCTTTTGTTTAAGATCTAGCTGATGCTATTTCATATATTAGTATTTTCAAGTATTGTTTCGTTTAGATGATGAAGTCGTAGTAGCAACCACTCGGGTTGAAACAATGTTGGGTGACAGCGCTATTGCCGTACATCCAGAAGATAAGCGATATAAACATCTCGTTGGCAAGGTTCTTTTAACTTGTGTGTTATGGACTATAATTAGGCGTAGAAATATATTAAGTACTGAAAGCGTGATGCACTTTTTATTTTAAAGCATTAAGCATTGCGTTGCATAAATTTATTGTATTGTATTGTTTGTATGCTGAAATATAAGTTTAAAAACTAAGGAAGTAATTGAACAATAACTCAAAGTATCATAGCTTGTGATTTAGATGTCTATTTTATCCTAGAGTTGCATTCATCCATTTCTACAAAGGAAGCTTCCAATTATAGCAGATTCATTCGTGGATATGGAATTTGGAACAGGTAAATATGCTTTTGAACTGGTAATTCATCAATTGCAGTTTAGATCAGCAAATGCTATGTTTTTAATGAATTTTGAAATATATCCATCGCAATCAAAAGTTATATCGTGCCCATGTTTTCCTACTGTTTTAAAATTTAAATGACTGAAGTTGAAACGTTTTGTTCAGGAGTGGTGAAAATAACTCCTGCTCACGATCATAATGATTATGAAGTGGGAATCCGTCATAATTTAGCGTTCATTACTTGCTTCACAGATGATGGTAACATGAACGAGCAATGTGGCCAGTTCAAGGTTTTTTTTTGCTTTTTGTTTGCAAGGGACTAATATTTAAGATTTTATAAATTAAATTAAGATATTAGATACATGAATTTTATTAGTGTTTTCGTAAAATTCAATTGTTTGTTGCTCTCACTATCTAATTTATGTGCTTTAGAACATGAAACGATTCGAAGCAAGGGATGCTGTTCTAGAGGCGCTTAAAAAGGAAGGTCTTTTCAGGGGACAAACTGATAATCCAATGGTTGTTCCGTTATGCAGGCAAGTTTCTAGAAGATGAAACTTTACATTATTAATCCCTTTCAACATTGTTATCAGTTGAGTAGTGAATAAAACTTCGTTGCCTGAAGTTGCAAAAGAATTTTCAGTCGTTCCAAAGATATTGTTGAACCGCTTATGAAATCACAGTGGTATGTAAAATGTGACCAGATGGCACAGCGAGCTATTGAGGCGGTAGAGAAAGGCCATTTAAAAATCATACCAGATTTTCATGTTGCTACTTGGCGGAAATGGTTGGAAAACATCAGGTACTTTCAGTTTCTTAGCTTGGTGAAAGATGAGAAAAAACTGAAGAAATTGTTTCCGACCTGGCTTGTGTCTCTCTTCCAGAGAACAGCCTTTTTTTCTGAATTCTATCCGTACTTGCTGACAAACTATTAACATTGCCTTAAAGTTGTGAAATTTAGACAAAGCCCATTTCCTGAACTTTCATCCAGATTCATGTCACTGTAATTTTTCAGGGATTGGTGCATCTCACGACAGCTGTGGTGGGGTCATCGCATACCTGCTTACTTCATCAATGTCGATGACCCCAAAGTTCCTTCTGGAACCTCTGATAATAATGATTACTGGGTGAGTGCACACAGTGAAGCTGAAGCATTGCAAAAAGCCGCTCGAAAGTTTGATGTTTCAGAAAAGAAAGTTTCTGTGAAAAGAGGTAGTTTTTATGTTGGTTGTTTATGTTTCCTAGATAAGTTAGTAAGTGGACCTTATTTTCTATAGTCATTTCCTGGCTAATTTACTGTTAAAATTATATTTCGTTTTCAAGACTATGTTCTTTTCTTATTTATCGCTGGTGTCTTTGTGGTCCGGCACTTGATGTTTGTTTTTAAGCGAATAAGGTAGTTACAGATGAAGACGTTTTGGACACCTGGTTTTCTTCCGGGATGTGGCCTTTTGAAATTTTCGGATGGCCTGAAAAAACCGCTGATTTGGATAAATTTTTCCCGAATACACTTCTGGAAACTGGACATGATATACTTTTTTTCTGGGTAGCGCGGATGGTGTTTATGTCACAGGAGCTTACTGGGAAGTTGCCGTTTCAAGAAGTTAGTTTGTTGACTTCAATTGCTTAGAAGTACTGGAGTACAGCAAATAGGAAAACGATTTTCGGCTAAGACTTTTTCGTGTAAGGAAAAAGTTTTTTTGAGGTTGATTAAATATTTAATTAATGAATTTCTTTTACAACATTAAACCTCTTTTTTCTAGATCTATTTGCATGCCATGATTCGGGATGCTCATGGGCGTAAAATGAGTAAGTCGTTAGGTAATGTAATCGATCCTTTGGATGTGATACATGGTGTCTCATTAGTGCAGCTCAACAAAATGCTAGAATCTGGTAATCTTGATCCGAAGTAAGCACTATTTTAGTCAAGAATGATTTGTGACTGATTTAGAAAACAGAATCTCTCTTATGACTACGCAAGAACCTTTTGTTGCTATTGTGCCTTTTCTGAATTTTATCTTATATTACCATGTTTTGATGCAAGCATAGCACAATATTCGGTTTTGTTATGAAGTAGTTCTGTTAAATTTAAAGAAATAACACATTTAGGTTGTTGTCATTATAGGGAACTAAAAAAAGCAAAAGAAGGACAAGCACACGATTATCCGAATGGCATTCCAGAGTGTGGTACTGATGCATTACGGTTTGCTTTGATAAACTATACCAATCAGTATCGAGACATTAACCTTGATGTACTTCGTATTCAGGGATACAGGTTCTTTTGTAATAAAATCTGGCAAGCATTGAGATTCACGTTGATGCAGTTTCACGACAGTTTCACATTTGCAGAAAAATTTAACGTTAGTTTTTTTGATGTAGATTTTAGTGCTGGAGACAGAAATATTGTGTTAAAGACGGAGCTTACAGCTTAATTTCCGATAAAAACATGGATCTAAAAGGTTCTAAGGTTGGATATGATCGCAGTGCTTAGTATAATAGGGAAAACTTTTGGTTGCTTTTAGTTGTCAGAGGAAAGCAGTCCTTTGGATCGTTGGATCATGTCACGACTATCTTATGCTGTTGAATCATCTAATAGTGGGATGTCGAGCTATCAGTTTAGTCGTGTCACGACTGCATTATATAATTTTTGGCAATATGATTTCTGTGATATATATATTGAAGGATGCAAATCAGTGTTTGCTAGTGATGGTTAGTTCTTTCAGTATGTCATTTACGAAGATGGGATTTAAAAGTCTAAACTGCTTTTAAAAATTTTCTGTGTTATATCTTCTTTTTTTGTACTATTTTTTGTTTTCTCCAGCTTGTCTTTTGTGCTTTTGTTTTGTAAATCAGTTCACTTATGAAAATCATTGCTGTTTAGGGTATTCTAATGGTGCAGAGATTGCACGAAGGGTGCTTCTTGAATGTGTAGAAACAGGGTTGCGGCTACTGTCACCGTTTATGCCTTTCATTACTGAAGAGCTTTGGCAGCGGTTACCATCACGTAAATTGAAGGGGCAACCGGAAAGCATCTGCGTTGCACCGTATCCAGAAGTAGAACAGGTGTGTTCTTAAATTCTGGATTTATTTTATCTTTGGATAAAGCAACAACTTTTTTATATGTTCACCGAAAAAAAATTGCTTCTACAGTATGCATTCCGAGATGAAATACTGGAAAATCGGGTGGCGCGCGCAATGAATATCGTGAAAACTGTTCGTTCTTTTCGCTCCGATTATGGCTTAACAGCTAAGATTAAGACTGAACGTGAGTCTCATTTAGATGAATGGACATTTCTGTGTTCAGATGAATATTTTCAATTTTAATTTATTGTTTCTCGTCATTTACATTTTTTTGGACTGATTTTACACTTAATGCTTTGGCAGATCATTGATGCGCCAGTTAATTATTTCAGTTTACATTAGTTTCGAAAATAACTCGGAAATGGTGGAAGTGGAAGATCTCGTACCGTTAATAACAATTTTGACTTCTTCTTCCAAGGCTTGCTATTTTTCGCATTCTTTTTTATATTTTCCTGCTGATTTTCCATTACAATTGTAATCAAATGCAGTATTCTAATCTCAGAAAAAACATATTTAGAAAGTAGAGAAGAAATTTAAGGCCATCTGAAGTTTTTGCAATTATCATGCTAGTTTTTTTAGATTTCCTTAATAACTGCAGACAAAACACAACAGATACCACGAGACTCTGCGCAGCTTGTTGTTTCAGCAACTTGCAAGATTTCACTTTTGCTTGAGGTTTACGCTTCTTTAATTTTTAAAAAATTATCTCCTTCATTGAATATTTTATTGCGGTGATCCTCAGTACAAACAATTCATATTTATTATTCAAGTCAATTTCATTTGAGCTGCATTTTAGGGTATAATCGATGTTCCCAAGGAAATTACGAAACTAACGGACAAACACGAAAAGCTGATGATTCAGTTACAAAAACTAGAAGAAACAATGTCAAGTCCGGCTTATAATAAAGTGCCTCTTGGCATACGTAATAATAACACAGAGAAGGTGAAGAAATAGCTTATTTATCGCAGATTGTAAATATTTGGGACGACCATTCATTTGTTTAATGAGTTTTTTTAACTTTCTATTTGCAAAATTGCAATTATCCGTTATTCATTTTCTTCGAAAAATGAGGGGGAATGGAAGTCTTTAGGACAAACGGGGAAAACTTGCAAAAGCTTACTTTTAGAATTAGTGTTTCAGGTAGCGTCACTGTTGGCCGAGACAAAGCATCTTAATGAAGCCATAATCGCGCTCAAAAACTCGCTAGCATGAATTAGTTTCTGTATATTATTTCTTATTTTCCAGTTTACTTTCGCATACTTCTGTTGTTTATCTGCTTTTCTACATGAGGATTCAGATATTTAATCAACTTCTTTCATCAGCTTCTGAAGGATACTACTTTATTTGATGTTATTCTATTGCTTCCATTTTGTATTATATTGTTGGCATTAATTTTATTGTCTCTGAGTTATATCGTTGTTAAAAAAAAGATGTTTTTTGTTCACGTTCGCAATCTGACGTGTAATCTGTCAGATGTAATATTTTGCCGATATGAGTAATGGAAGAAAGGGAAAACTTCATGGTGATTTTAGGTAGTTTTTGTTGAATTAAGCAAGATGGGGACAAGACATTAATGTCAAGGATTTTATGATGAGTTTGATCGAAGGCGAGGTTACAGTTGTTTGATTAGAGGTTAAGGTTTTTTCAGGTGCTACGTAGAGGTGTGATCTAAGATAAGTTTTAGGATATAGTTTTGCAACTTCTTACGCAAATCTACTTTGAAGCTACTTTTGTTTAATTAAAGGGATATTTTGATACATGGATGTGGATCCACACGGATGCTATGAAATACATGGAGAATTATAAAGTAGAACATATATGGCTGAAATAGAACAGCTGAAATCGATTTATGGGCAGGTGGTAGCTTCATTATTTTCGAAGCACATCAAATTGAAACCTTTGCCAGTCGAAGTATCTAAGATTGTTACGAATGAGGAACTGATATCGCAGTCATGGGATTTGTCCAGGCGGTTTAATCAGCTGAGGGTATGGTCCTTTTATAAAACTTAGTGTTGGGGATTCGAAGGTTCGAAGAAACTTATTTTCAATTTTTTCTACGAATTTTGAATTTTGAAACTTCAGTTCATGAGAGAACTCAAAGTTTGTTCTAGAATAAAAGATTATATTTAGGAAATGATCCCGAATGATGATTTAGACAAATGGCGAAGACATACTTCATTTACACATCCTCTACGTTCTTTCATTCGTGAATGTGCAAAGAGTGCCTATGGTGTGGAATACAGTACCCAAGCTTTCTTCAAATTTTATGAAATCTTAGTGCGCTTTTCCCATCTTTGCTTCCCCTGCAGTGATGCAAAATACATTAGGTATAATGCCTTTTTTCGATAGATAAAATATCAAAAATTTGTTGTAACTGGCTTGGTTGAAATAAGGGTGATAAACGTAAAAATAATTGCAGTGTGAGAGTTTTGGAAATATTTTCAAAATGAGAACATGATTTTTTTCAGAAGTTTTCACCTATGTGAGTCACCTGGTGCTTTTATTTCGGCTCTCAACGTTTATTTAGTACTGCAGAAAAATAAACTGCCGTGGTATTGGTACGCAAACAGGTACGTTTTTTGTAAATCTTAATTTATGTAGTTTGAAGAATGCATCTAAAATTTTTTAGTAGTGAGGAAGTGGCCTGCACAAAGTAAGTCTTTTATAAAGTGTTGTAAGATTGGTTAATTCAACAGTTTTATTTCAGTTTAGCATTAATTCTTTAAGGTTGAAAAAGAATATGAAGAAGGGAAAAGGGATAGATAGAAGATGCAGAAATGAAGAAGAGAATGTGTTAAGGAAGTATAGAAAGCCGGTTTATAACTGAAATTGTTAAGGACCATGTAAAGCGTATCGAAAATCTGAAATTTAAAATTTAAGCTTAAATCCTCATTATGAATGGAATTCGCCATTTGACATGTTCCTGGATGATGAATTAATCACAAGTACATTTCCAAACTGGTTTTTTGGCCCGGATAACAGTGGCGATATATTGAAATGGACCAAAGAGTACATCAGCAATATTGCTGAAAAAGTTGGCAAATTCTCCTTAATAACTGCAGATGGAAGTGTATATTGCCAGGTGATTCCAACTTTCGGTTAAAATTATTTTAGGGACCTTACAAATATGAGCGGATATAATATCTCTACTTTTGCTTTTTTTATTTGAGATATTTATTTTTACAACTCTTTTTAGTCAAGAGCTCTCCAAGTAATTGGTTGATTAAGTTTTATTCTTCAAAATTCTCATTAGTATTTCATCGGAAAGTTGAAGGCACCCACATCACTCAGAAAATCCAGAATTTTAAGATTTCAATAGTTTTGCTGCAAACTGCTGATGGGTGCTTATTTTTTCAGGATAATCCAGTAGAACAAGAACGAGTTATCTTTCCCTTATTGCAGAAGGAGATTGATATATCGCTATCATTACTGGAAGCCAATGGTACATTTGTTGTAAAAATGTACACATCATTTCTTAATGAAACATTAACATTGTTAAGTCGCTTGATTATATGCTTCAAAGAGGTTCACGTCATAAAGCCTTCCTGCAGTAAACCAGGCAATTCTGAGGTGAAGTTAAATTTGATGATTTTTGAAATTTCGGTTTTAAAACTTCTCCTTAAACATTCAAAAAGTTTTGTTAAAGAGAATACAAGTTTGCCGTAATTTCATAAAACTTGGAACGACTTTGCTTATTTCAGGTTTACCTCTTATGCGCGAGTTATACACCATGTAAACAATATGAAGAAGGAACAGAACTATCTGCATCTTGTCGAAAGGTTCTTATATTGGAAGTAGTTTCTTATTCAACTTGTAAAAATATTCATATAACAACTAATCTTTTTACTTTTAGGTTCTGCTGGAATGTTTGAAATTTTTTGTAGAACATCAGATGCAAATGATTTGGTTCAACATTACAACTTTTGGTAAAGTCAAGGTATCTTCCCCACAATTTTTTCCGAAAGAACACTTCATCAATTTTTCGCTCTGTTTCAGACAAATCAGTTTATTATATTCTAAGTTCTTTTTGCTTTTCATTGGTTTGTTTCAGAGTGATTTGAAAGATTTCATTGAACAGAAGAAGATGCAAGCAGCAGGATTCTATGAGCAAATGATGACTACGTCAAAATTTGAGAAATTTTCTTCTGAGCTTCTTTCAGCTTCTTTTACCTTTCTCAAAAGGTAATCTACGTGTTAATGCAATGAAAGTACACAACACGTTTTCCACGTTTTGTCGTAGCATTTGTGTTCTTCAGACCCAATCCGTGGAAATTTTCAAAACTTGGTGGTTTTATCGAAGAACTACGAAACATTACCACTGAAGATGCACAAATTTTGATTGAAAATATGGTAAATTAAAGTCATTAATTTGATTGTCCAAGTAGCTCTAAATTTGAAAGTTGTTTTTTATTTTAAAAATGATTTTCTTTTGAAAATACAGTTTTTCAGGTAATTTGCGATTATATGAGGGGGGATAATGTTGCACAGCAGAAATTTGATATATCTTCTTGTTGGATTTGCAACTCCTGTCGGTGGGTTGATAATTTCTGTATTAGCAAGTGCAGTTTGGAAGAGATCCTGAAAATTGGGGATGCACCATTTGAAATTGGCATAAAACATACGCTCTTCATGGAACCGAAGACTTTCGCACTGTTAAAGTGCGTCTCTCCGGTAAGATTTAACTCTCATCGATTTCTTATTGTTTGAATTTTTTGTATCTAATAAAGTAAACCTGCTTTAATTCGATTTCATTATCTCAGTACCCCACGTTTTCTGTTTTTTCTTGCCTTTCTTGAATCCGCTGTTTTGCTAAAAAATTGTTTAGATACTTTCGGAAAATAAAATAATTTGATTTTTAGGAAATCCAAGATGTCTGTTCTGTTGTTTGCCCATATAACGTTAATGTGAGTCTCGAGAGGTTGGAAACGGCGCTGCAACAGAATTCAACACTTGAAATCAGTTCGTCTGTGTTCAGATCTCAATTTGACTGGATATCAATCCTCGAAGAAATATTTCTTCATGCATTGAATTACCAGGTTCGGCTTATAACTTCCATGTCTAACTAGTTTTTTGTTGCCCACGACACGAAACAGATAAAAATTAAGACTTTTAGTTGGGGCAAAGTGGACTTTTGAAATTAGAAATTCTGTTTTAGAAAACCGTTGAAAAAAATTGCCATAAAGCTTTCATTAAAATGTTGAATTAGAAGGAAATTGATTATTAGTTTACAGGACTCAAAGCTGCAAATAGGAATCCCTTCTTCCTCGTTAATGATCACTCGTTTCACCGTCTCATTTATGGCATTCTGTTCTTTGTTTTACGAAAGTGTTGTATTAATATGTCCTGAAGAGAATTCCAAAATGGCATCGAATCAGCTAACATGCTGTCATCCAGTAAGTTTCCTTCCTTCTCTAGTTAAATTTTTTCAATGGACATACTAAGTCTCTAATTAAAAATTACACTACCTTCATATTGAGTTCATCATGGAGTATATATGTAGTATGTAAACGAGTTCTTACGCTAAATTCAATAAATTCATATTGCTTTTGCAAAAATCGTATTATGCAAGAAAATGAAGCCAATTTTCAGTTATCGTTTTATGTAAAAAAGAAAAGGACTAGTAATATTTCTTAAAAATATTTTTAATAATTGCAGCGGAAGAATATTCACAGCTTCCGTGAACTTCTCAATTATTTGTCGATCATCAAGGGGAGGTCATTAGGTTAGATTTTAATATTTATTAAATATATGAAAGCAAAATTTAGAGAAAATCGAAATGACTTAATAGTGTTTGCGTAATAAGGATTACATATTCAAAATGCAGGAAATGCGAATGTATTTCTGCACTTCGATTAAACATTGTCTATGTAACTAAACTCTAACAGAACCATTTTGACTTTAGATGGTTAGTCTTTGCTATTTATATAAAAGGGCATATTTAAATATCTATAATAGTTTTATAATAAACTCATTCTAGATGTTATTCGAGATGGGTCGCATATTTATCAATTTGTTCCGGAATGTCAGTTCAGATGTGAACACTTTTATGCATCGATATTACGTTACAATTCGTTTATAGCACGAAGAATGTTTATGAAGTGCAAGTTATAACGTGCATTCATGTGTTAATGAAAGCAATTTGAAGTCCCAGTTTAGGCGGAACGAAATTTACAGCCATCGAATAAGATGTATGATACTTAACTGGTGTGGATCAAACATGAATGGATGAACTATTACAGCAGCTTATGCTTATGCAGAATCCAGGTCCTTTGTTTGAAGGGATGCACATATTAGGTGATATATACACTTGTTTTTTTGATAATTATATCATCACTCTGTTAGCATTCTAATAAGGCTTATGCCTCTGTCCTAAATTTCATCACAAATATATAACATTCTATTTGAAGATTAATTTTCATTGTTATTAGGTTTTTACACTTGTTCCACTGACCTATGAAAGAGATAATTATGAATGATATGCATTATAATTTAATATAGATATCAAATTTGTTATATTTTGTTGGCAAAAATCATTAAATGGAATGATCCTGAAGATCCAATCCCCTTCTTCCCCCCCCTCCCCCCACAACATATCTGATCTGTGGAAAATAAAATGGAAGTGAAATGTTTTTAAATAGAAAAGTTAAAAAGTCAATGCATTGTTTGCTATTTGCATTTACAATTTATTCTCTGCACGCACATTTCATTTTATTTCAAATTTTTTTCGAATAAATGTGAATTGAGACTTTCCAAGGCATGAGGTCTTTGATATTGCATAATACTCGTAATTTTTTTCATTCTCTGTGAAGAAAAATTTCGAGCGAAAAATTCTTTGTTATCTTAAGGTCTTAAAGGAAGCTCCAAAATTTTGATGCCAAACAAGGAAATTTATTGGCAAAATTTAAACTCATAATGGCAATCAATTTACGATTTATCTTGAATCACCTCTAATTCGGTTGCTTCTTCCTGAGTGGCTGTTGGTACATCCGCATTCCGTATATGGTCGAAATATTTACGACATCGGTTGAATATGAGAAGCTGGTAAATGAGATAAAGACCAACAAGTAGTATTATAACCTTGATCATTAAGACGATAAAAAATCTTACAATGAAGTCTCTCCGATGGCCTGAAAATACCTTCCCGAGTCTGAAGGGTTAACCTTCTTTTTAATTTTCATGTAATTAATAGGTAAGATTAAAAATCATTTTTTTAATTAATTTTCCGTTGTAATGACGAAAATCTTTTCTAATAGGACTGGTTGAAATTGTTTGTGAACAATGAAACTGTTAAAAAGTAAGACTTTAGATATTCACCTCCAATGGCACAATCTGTTTATTGCAAAAAAAGACTGATGCAGATGTTTGATAACATTTCGTTTCACGTTAACCATTACCTTTTCGTTATTTTTTACGGTATATATAAAAGCATACCTTGTCCAAATGTATCCAGAAATGTCTGAGTACTCAATAACGCTGTTACAAACATGATGACTGTTGCGGATAACCATATTAATACTATTAAAACCTAAAAATAGTAAACATACATCTTTCGAGAAAAAGCAGAACCTGATTTAGTCTCCTAAACCTTAGACATCATCAAAAGTAAAAAAAAAACTGCAATTTTCAGCTATCAAAAACAAAAAACCTTAAGCTATTTCAACAATTTGAAATTAATATAAAAACTATCGGCAATTATATAAATTCAAATTACCGAATGTATAATAGCTGGCCATAAGCATGAGGCTCGTTTTTGTCGAAGAGCATAAGCTGTCAATAAAAAATACAATGCTGCTATCCAAATGACCAGAATGCTCCATGGAAACAGACCACCAATTATGATAAGCCAGCAACTCATGCTGAGCATAAACATAAATTTTGTGACAGGCTGTAAAGTGGGGATGAGTTACGTGTGGTCATTGAATTGGAATAAAACTTAGGAAAATCTTCCTCAACTTTATTCCCTCTTTAATAATAAACGATAAGTGAAGTTAGAAGTACTGCACTTTCTGCAGCACCCATGCCTTCTCAATTACTCGCGTGATCAGTGCTAACATTGGAATTCGAGACTCAGTAGAAAAACGAACATAAACATGAAATTTATCATTGAAACATCGAAATGCTGGATTATTCGGTTCAACATCAACTTCTTTGGATACCAAATCTGTCAAATACTCCTTGATTGGTACACCGTGAATTTTTTTGTCCAACATTTCAATCAACTGAAATTAACTTATTCGCTGTGACATGAAAATCTGCAATTAGCTATCGCAAACTAAATTGCGTACTTCATCGTTTTTTTTTTCATTAAAATAACTTAGCTGATAACATTAACGAGAAAAATTTCGTGTTTGATGCAAGACGAATTACATCAAAGTTTAGTTTAGCGGAAGAATTAGAGTTTAATATGCAATGAATTTTATCATCTACTTCATGGCACTCTCTTAAAATGGTTCGGAAATTTTTGAAATGAATTAAGAATCAGGCATTCGAAAAAAGTTTTCCAGTTTTGATAATTAAAACTAAGCAGTAATGAGTAAATGTGAAATCGGTCGGTCATTATATGCGAAATAAAAAGCAAAAATACACATTATGAGGAATGAAATTTGAATTGTATTTTAGTAGTAAACGGTTTTGTTTCATCATCGATCGAATGAATTAGAAAGAAATGTTTTAATGGCAATAAGAGAATAACAAAAAATGTTTGTCACAGAGAAAACTGAAATTCTTTCTCGGATTTCTAATGACTATTTATGATCACATAAATAGTCACTAGAAATCCGAGAAAGTCATTAATAGTATACACATAAATAGTCATTTGAACTCACGTGGTCTATCTAATCTGAATTCCATACCCAAATAAAAGCAACAATAATTTCATTATTATTTGAAATGACTGATCTTTTTCTCTTAATTTTTTATTTTTCAATTTATCAATGTAACAGCTTAAACTAGCAGTAAGTGAATGCAATAAGATGTTTTTTCATTGGTACGCATTTTGAAACATTTAAAATTCATATTAATTAAGTTAATAATCGTCCACAGTGCAAAAATGCTGACAATTACAAAATGAATTTTAAAAAGATAACATTTGTAATTTTAACATCAAAACATTATTCTCAAATGGTTTCTCAAAGGGAAAACTTGGTAGCACATGACTTACTTGCTATCTATTCAGTATGTTACAGCGAAATACTCCAATTGGCCTTATTCCAGTTATCTTTCATTTCTCTGGGAAATCTGACTGATTATGATATGCACAGTTTACCGGAATTTCCATTCAGTGTTTCTTTTGTCTGTTAAACTTTTCCTAAAGCATTACGTACATCCTACATTCTCCGACAAATCATTAACGTAGTGATAGAGTTATTAGTAAAACAGAATCTTTTCGATTTAAATTATTTGAACGAATCTTGCATAAACCGAGTCAAATCTCATCCTATGTCAAACACGGCGATGTACCTTCCCTATAATATATTCGATCAACATTGTACGCCTGGTGGACGTAAGTAATAATTCAACTGAGTGCGTAAAAGATTTTAGCTAATAGAAGTTTAAAAAATAATTTTAAAATATCAGTGCGAATAATTGATGATTGTAAGATAAAACAGCAGAAAATGTAGAGGGAAAGAACTTGTTGTGCATAATTATCCTTATCGTTAGCTAATTAAATTATCACACTGATAAGAGGATTATCAGTGAAGTGTGTGGAAGAAGATAGAATAAGAGAATGAAAAATGCATATTTTGATAAGTGGTTTCGTAAGCACTGCCTCTATTCACAATGTTGTATGGCTAGAGGCAACAACTCTATGCACTATCTTTAATGCATCATAACCGGTTTTTGGCCAGATTTATGTCTACACCCTCTACCTGATGGCTTTCCGCACTCTACCGCATCCTACGCATACTTTACCCGTATTATCAGTTAACCTCTAAAAATATTTCTGTAGCAATAAGCGAGCGAAACGAGCAAATGTTGAGCTATCTTTCTTGCCATTTTATTTCTTCTAAATTATTATTATTTTCATTCATCAAATTGCATAGTGTTGTTGTTGAGAGCTATTTGATCATTTGCAACAACTTTAGTATTTGCTACGAAATTGTTCTGTTATTTCAGTGTTAGTCATACAATTGCTTCTTATCGTATTAATTTCCAATCTATAATAGTTCACAAGATGAAACGAACGCCGCACATAGTATATTAGAATTATCACTGAAGACCTACAGTGCGGCACATCTGCGGCCTTTCTCCGCATGCGTTCTGCCCACATTTCATCTAATCATTCTATCAGCTAATAAAATGGTTGGAGAGTTGTAAGAGCAAGTTAGGCTTGTACTTCAGGGCAATTATCATGCCAAGTAGAACTGATCGATGTTACCTATGAAAACCAATGGAATACAACGCATAATAAGCTAATTGATTATTGAAACTTTGCAAGCAAATAAATTATCAGAAATTAAGAAAAAAAACCATAAATAGTTGTGCATAACTTAAACAACGAGAAACGAAGGTTTACCTATTTAACAATAACACTTAGAAAATTTGCATATCTAGAACTTCGCTATTAAAAATGCCTAGAAATTCATATTTTTATCTAGAAGAAGAGAAAAGTTTAAAAAAAAAGCAAGGCATATTAGAACTGAATAATTCAACTTCCCATCTTTTCCAGTCTTCACTTTCTCTTTCAAAATAACTTCGAAAGTAGTAATCGATCAATATGAAAAAAAGTCATAGTTGGAACAACAACTATGACCTGTCACATATGGAAATAACAGGTATGATCTGTTAACAACAATTTTCTTATTCTAAGGTGTAAATAATATCCGTCACAGTTGCATTCCTCGAAGTACATAATTGCAAAAATGTAGGAATTGATTATTACTGTTCAAAAGGATTCATATTAAGCAATGATATTCGTCTCAACAATACCTGTTGCAGAGATCTGACATGTGAGATATCAGTGAGCGGCGATATTCAAGCATCATGATCTTTTATAATATTGAAGTAAAGATTTCATTTATGCCTCTATGAATGACTATTTTAGCATATTTGATCAAATCCTCACTTATTAGGGAGATCTTTTCAAAAAAATGAATGAAATAGACCAGTGAAATATAGGAAATCAATATCACTTTTGTTATTGATAATAGCTTATCGATAACAAATACAATAATAACATGAGGACAGTGTGAATCGAAAACATCGCTGCCACGTTGTGTCCGCTTGCATAATTGCTGCTGGTGTAAATAGTGTCATAACCACTTTTTCCAACTTTTTCTTCCTCACAGGCCTTTAAAAAAAGCAAATTTTAAATTAGAGAAACATTAACCTTTATAGGGCACACTAAAATTTGTTTTTTTTTGATCGCTTCTATTAATAAGAAAGTGAATAATTTGGAAACTTCTACAGAAAACGATAAAGATATTTTCGTATTAGTTCATTTATTTCGTATGAAAATGTAATATAATTACCAATTAGGATGTGAATTAGACAGTTATAATCTCAGTTGCTCGATTGTAACAGAATAACTGACTTACCTTATTTAGATCATCCACGGTATTCAGGATAGTAGGAGCACTTAATGTGATTAATTCATTTAATTGGCATGGAATCGAGCAACCTGGCACGAATAGTTCATATGCATCTGCACTTTCCGTTTCATTCTTATATAGAATCTATAACTATAACATACTATTTGATCATAAAAGCGGTTCGTACAGGCATTCCTATTTTATGGCTTCAAACTAATTGATTTAATCTGGAAAGTAAGAAGATTAAATTATGGTCTTACTTTGACTTAACTTTATTACCTCACCCATCCTCGTCTTCATTTCAACATTACTATAATAATTTGTTGCAAGTTATTTACTTTGTCCTACCAATTATTATTGCAAAAGATTGACATATGAACTGGCAAAGTTTGAAATCTATCGGTCTTACGCAGTACTTCAACTTCATCCTCCATTCTCAGTTTATGTAATCTGTTATTTCGATAGCATCAGACTTAAATTACTTTAAGCTTTCGTTAGAAATACAAAGAAGATGAGTGACTTCAACGTAAGTTTGATTCGAACTTAAGGCGAAGATGCAAACCATTATACTTAAGATTCGTTAGCATGTGGAATTTCAATATGTAAAATTTGTATTAGTGATATAAAAAAATCATTTTATCAGTGATTTTTGACCAGGCACTTTGATGGAAAGATGAAACAGAACAGTCAGTTGTAATTATAACTGCTGGAAATAGTTAATATTGTCTGAAGTAATTTCCGTCAATCAAAAGAAATAAAAAGCATAATGACGGCTTGAAACTCTAGAAGAAAATTGAGCTTACAAGATTTTTAGGGTTACTAAAATTTAGCGGGATAGAAATTTTAAGTAATTTAGAGAGAAAAATTTAATGATTTGGAGTAAGACAATCAGAAATGGTAAAACTAGTGAAACTAACCTTTACTACTGTTTCATTCATTTCTGTTTGGTACAGTTCCATAATGAGACATGCCGAATATGGTACCAGTAAACCGTTGCTTACATTCAGTGCATGCAGCAGTGACGATATTGTCGCATCATGCTGCAGTTATCATTGCGATGACAATAAACTGAACTAGCCGATTCAGTATAATAATGACTGATAAAGAGAGGCCAAGTGTATTATTCCTTTTTTTAATTAACACAGGAAAATGTTTAAAGTTATCAGAAAGAATTTACCGCAGAATAGAGAAACATTTTACGCGCTTCCACTCCGAACCCGGCGGAAACGTTTTGAAATCGATGAAGAATGTCACCGAGAAGTAGACCACTTTTAAATCGAGCCTTTTCAAACGTATTGTATTTCGAAATTTGGCTAATGCGCTTGAATTCTGTAATTATGTCAATAGTGCGCATATCATGAAACTGTGGCCACTTCTGATAAACCCATTCCGGTTGCGGAAGTTGATGATAAATCTGAAATTTTGGATGGAAACATTATAAAATACAATGACAATGATTTTTGCCTTCTTTAAACAATTCTTCTGCTGTCTTTAAACTAAGCGAAATTAGGACAATTCGTCATTTTCTTTTAAAACAATTTATTTCAATCTAAAAAAATTGAAAATAACTAACTGCTATGAATTTGAAATTCAATCCTAAGCACTAAAACTGAGAACTAAGTTTCCTCCTTAGAATTATAGCCAATTATGATTTCGAAGTGAATATATCGTAGAACGTCTACTATGAGTAGCAAAGTGTTCGAACGGTTGAGTACCTCGCGTTGGATATCAATGAGTGAGGCTAGTCGACCAAACCTTAATTCCTCACCAATTCCGGTCACATTTGCAAGAAAATGCACGACGTTAGAATATTTCCGCATCATCGTATCAGCAATCATCGCCGTTTCATTCCTCACAAGTTCATCATAGCGTGGGCAAGAATGAAGAGTGGAATGAAGAAGCTGGAAAGATACAGTAATTAAATAGTGCTGGTGAAAGGAATGATGAATAGGTAACTAACAGGTGCATTCCGTTTGATACTTTCGCTATGAAACGGAATTGGTTGCCATTGTTCGTCTTTTAACCACTGCATAACAATGTTATTGACCGGAAAAAATCCGCGCAATAGAACTTGAGCGCTAACGATTGCTCGATCTGATCGGGATGTTACAATTTGTATCTGAAATCTTCAAATTTAATTATAAAATGATTTCTGTGGAATAGCTGAATAGCGGTTATTATAATCCATCGCATTAAGCTGAATAGATTTTAAAAATAAATGAAATATTACAACGGCAAAATAATTACATCATCAGGATTAAATTCTTCGATATATCCATTATATCGTTTCCGGAAAAAAAGGCCCAACTCATATAGTTGTTTCATTCCTATCTGTAGCAAGAAATAAAACAGTAAAATTACAAAAGAAATATTTTATTACATTTCACTTCAAACTCAGAGCTTTATCGACTCAAAAATTTTGGAAAAAAATTAAATCTTTTGTTTCACTTGAAAGACCGATAGCTGTTGACGAGATGCGAGAACAATGGAAATGAACTGGATTTGATAGGTGGAATTGATTTATTCTATATATTGGTGATGGATATGAGCGCACTTTAACGAAGTCATAATTGAGGGTAGTATTTCGTTTACAAAAATTTGTCTAAAATTAAGTTAAAAGTAAGATTAAATTTTCCCTAAAGCGGAAACTGCTCATTGTTGAGTAAATGTTTACTTGTTTCAATTTTTTCAAAAATTTGAATCAAACATTTGTTAGCTGAGACCATCCTCTTGGCCAGGAGCGCTCATCGTTGAGATCATTCGGATAAGGTAATTGATGCGGTGCGCGATCACCATGTCGCCAGACAGCCTGTACATAAATGAGCCGTTCTTCTGTTTGCCTCAGTACGATTGCTTTACTGAAGGCGCGGTCGAAAAGAAGAAAGTGCAGTAGGACAGAGAGATGATGAAGGCTGAACATGTAATGCCTGAAGAGAGTAGCAGTTATTAAGGAAATATCAATCTTTAAATTAAAAGTACATTTATTGAGTGAGGTAAGCATCCTATATCATAACATTGTTACGGCTACGTAAATCAGTTGCGTGATGTCAGTTGCGCTTGCTATAAATAAAAGAAAAAGAGGAAACGAGTAATGATGCAAAGGAAGTAAATTTTTGATTCAAAAACATTTTGTCATTTAAATTTGATTATCGAAGAGCATCTATCATACATATTCAATCACAATGTTTTATAAAACTTCGAAAGTATAAGAATATGAAATTTCACCTAAGCCAAGCAATGTTGCATCACAACATCAACCTCGCTGATGCTGAAAACAGCATAATATCAAATTGAGAAAGGACCAGATAGATTTGAAGTATTTAACCTATGAAATTTTGTAACAACTACTATATGTTTAATTCGAAAGAGTGAGATTGGGTTCATCGTAGTAAAAGAAAGAATGAAAAATGACGAATCGTTTCTTCCGCTCTTACAAGAGCTGCTTTTCTAATTGCGTAATTGCAAAAAACTTAGTTTTTACTTTAAACAATTTTATTTCCACTACTTTTTCTCTTTTTCCGAAAGAACGAGTGATTTTAGGGGGGCTTTTTGTAACATGTACTTTGATTTAACTGTAATAAATAAATTATGAATACTATTTCATAGCATCACCGACCCTGTAATCTCATCTTTAACATTCATTACTTTCTAATAGGGTGGAGTGAAGGAAGATCAAGAATTATTGTGAAATACACAAATAATGAATAAATTCTACTGACTCATCGTTTTCAGCAGAATACACGTTTTTAATTTCTCCATCTATCATCGTTGTCAATGCGATCAAAGACTAATTTTCATTGAGTTTATGGCTGACAAAAACGAGCACTTAAAAAGGTCGTCCGATCGTTCTAAACTTGCAATTTCCGATAAGCTTACCCTCTTTTCTCTCTGCAATTGTAATATATTTGTTGTTTCCTTTTTGTTAAAGCTTCGCATGGTACATTTGTTGAAAATTCCGATTTCTTCTGCAATACAAATGCATACATTCCAAGTATAGAAAGCTTTTCACTACCTTTTAGTTAACCATAAATTTTTATAAAAACTTCAAAAATTGCTTCTAAAAAAATAAAAGATCATAGCTGCAGAAGAATACATTTATCAATTAAATCGTTTTCGGAAGGAATGATCTAACTCTTACAGTTATTTCACTACCACTGTAGTAAGAAATCAAATAGTAAAATTATAAATAATATTTATTTCAGTTCAAAATTTGCAAATCAACTAGTAGCAATAAATCAAAGTCTTATCGATTCAAAAAATATTTAAATGTTCGCTTTGGTTGAAAGATTGTGTTAGTTGATAAGATGCAAGTCTACTGAATTTAAAATGGAATGGATGTTTGTGAAAAACGCTTGAGTTTCAATCAAACTAAATGACACACTAAAGGTGTGAACCAAACTCTCGCCTACGGTATTTCACACATAAGTTCGATTTCAGAATAACATATCTAATTATAGACGCATCAGGTGTGATGTAAACAATACCACAGTTGTTCACTGATCTCATAATGATTCCTGTCTAGAAGATATGATGAAACAATTATTGCTCAGATATAATTATCAATATTAAATGTAAATATTTGCAGAAATTCACAGCTCTATTCTCTAATTCAAATTTTGCAGTATATCTTTTTAAATTTTACTTTTATAGTGCACTACCATTCTTCTAGTAATTCAGCTAATATTTACTGACAGAAGTCGGAATTGTATTTTCAGTAAAGTAAACAATCTGTTGTGAATTGTTTGTTTTACTTTTACGGTGCACTGTCACTTATAATAATTCGGCTATTATTCATATATTTTGCATCAAATACCATTTCACGTAATTTATATATTGTATTTAATATCTACACTGATAATAGGTGATTTTTAATTCCTCACAGAACAATATTAATTAAGCAATTTAAATCAATTTAACCAGCTTTGTTAAATTTCACATATCTTATTAATTATCCAAAGTTAGATTAAAAAGTTCACGAAGTGCAAAAAATATGGCAAAACAACTTCGAATGGCAGTTGCAGACGCGCAACAACAGTTTCGCGTTACGGCATGTGTTCGACAAAATACATTTACCCGACGTTCCCATGGTGTATTAAACTGCAAAATTATTTGTCAACATAGTAACGTTCTTCTTGAGAGTTCTTTCCCTCCCACCTACTAGCGTAATGTATTATTGCCCCAAAGAGAGATTTAACTTTTTCCGGCAGTTCGAATTTCAATTTAAAATTTAAGTTTGTTATTTAATGTGCTCTATTTGTAGTATCTTGTTTGAACTAATACTACGTCTAATATCTGATATTATTCGCTCTCGCCAGAGTTTTTTTACAACAACCTCAAATGGCTGTCTTTTTCCAAAAATATCCATCCATAATTTGTATTCCAAATTAGCTGCACCGTTAGCATATTCGGCAAGAGCATCAACTACAGCATCAGCGTACCAGAAGCGATCCTCTGTTGTAGGAAATCCTAAAATTATTTTTCCAAAAAAATTCCATTAAATTCAATTTTCATGAGAAATTGATGGGAGAGAAATTGAAACTATAAGGTTGTAGAGTCTGAAGTGGAACCTATTCGAAGGATATGAACAGTAACTTCCTACCGTCATAAGAGAGTCCTTGTGCTCGTTTAAGATATTCCAGGCTTGCGCGTACTTTCTCATACTCGTGATTCAGACAAACCAACCAGCGACGTCTTTCTTTATTGGCAACAAAAATTGGTTCCGTTTTTTGTGGACGTTTAGACACGTGATGACCATTGGAAGATCCTATTTAAGGTGAAGCATCAACAGTAATAGTGGGAGTCGTAGCTCATCGCAATAATTCAGCATGCAGTTTTTTCATGAAGTTTATTAATCAACAACAATTCGAGAATAATTGAAAGAGTCCTCCTTGCTACAGGAAATCAGGTGAATAAATAACTTATAAATACCTTTGCATATAAATTTTTCTTTGTTGTGGTATGTTGTGTCTGAAAAAAGAATGCGATTTGTTGAATTTCAGACAAATAAACCTATATCATATGATAATATCGGCTTATTAGTGATTGTTATCATAAATTCTGATTTATTTGAGTGATCAAGTAACTTCCGGAAAACTGAAGTATTTTTACTTTAATATTCAAATTGTATAATTGCATAATATTACTTAAGCTTACATGTTGGATTGCTGCAACTGCTACCACTACTACCGCTACCATCTTGAGATCGCCTTCGATCATAAATGTCATTACTATGACTATTGTTGCAAGAGGCTGCCAGTGTTTGTTGCTCCTATGAAGAAAATGTCGTTAAATGTGTAGGCTGTTAAGTTAGTGTGACATTTTTTTCTTTAATTTTTAAATTCAACTAACCACATCATCATCGAATTCAGCAATTCCATTACGATATAGGCCAACAAAAACGCCTTGATACTGCGCAATGGTTGGTTCACAACGACCCAAAATTTCTCGCAAACACTATAATACCTTACGATAGACTTCAACTGTTACTAAACAAATGGCTTTATTAGACACTTCCCAAAAAGTATTTAAAGATAGTTCAACAATGAACATATTCAATACTGCCTTTATAATTCAAAGTATTTCACACTAACAGAAAATCAAATTGAATAATCTGTTTAAAATTTCTACTTTATCCTTTTCTATTTTCCATAATGTTTTTGAATTAAATTCATTTAAATATTTCGATCCAGTAAAAAGTGTCCAATACATTCATATGATGCTGATAATTCAGCAAAGCAATGTGGTACTCAAATAAAAGTACCGAATTTTGAGTTGGAACTCTGAGTATTTTCCCTCCAAATGTGTTTAAGTGAATTTTGTGTGTTTCATTTGCGTGAAATTCAGCTCTTCGTCGTTGTATCTCATTGTTTAAACGCCATGGTCCAATAACTGACGTATACTGCAAATGCAAGTACCTCAAGTCCTACTACTCATATACGTAAATCATTTAGGTTTGACTTCATTTGCAAAGGTTGCACTTTTAAAATTTTATCGCATGTGCCATACTGGTCGAAGAATTAATAATATCATAATTGGGATGATCATTTTAATTACTAACTTAAACCAAGTTGTATCTTCTGAGGTTGTGTTATCATTAGGTATACCATTAAGCTGGAACAGCTTAATCATTTCTTCAATTAAAAGAATAATACTTGAGAAGTGACTCTCACCTTATCAATAATGCCGTGCTTCAAATTAAATTCACAAATTGCAATTTCAGCAGGAATGCATATACCATCTACGTTTCCATATGTTTGTACCGAAATAAACAAAAATCGAGCTCTCTGAAACATTTGCAAAATGTCCAAAAAACGTTAGAAATATTCAAAACTGTATTGATAGATCAGTCATCTAACCTTTTGAGAATTCTATGTTTCCATTTCTCTCTGACATTTATGAAAAAAAAGGTCAAAATTTTTGAAACTTTTAATATTAACTCGAATTTCATCCAATCCATTAAGAGTGCGTAAATATGCAAGCACTCGTTCTTTATCTTTTTCATACTTCTCATTGTAGGTCCATTGACTGATACAGTTTTCTGTAACTTTTAAAATTCAAAATCTTAAATGACAAAACTTCGATATGTAAATTAATTTGTCAATGTAATTCATTATAAATAGAATGTAAAAATACTATGGAAGGCAACATTCTCTTCTCTTTTCACTTTTCATAATATACCTGCTGAGTCATAGTCTTTTTCGTTTAACGGTACGCCAATCATCGAGTCCTCTGGATAATCGTCTTCATCAAATTCATCAAGTTCCTCATTTCGTGCTCTGTTCTCGGCCCAATTAATTTCTTCGCTGCAAATTTTTGCAATTATATTTCTAAACAACTACTGAAATTTGTGGTGGTATAAAACGTAGGAATACTACAACCGCTCAGTCATTTTCTCCTGTCACCTTTCTAAGGAAAAAGATAGCCTAAAAATGTACAAAACTTACCCTACCATAGTACCATTCTTGTATGTCTTTCGTTTCGCAATCATTCTTGGCTGATGCAACAAAGCTAAGTATTCCTCGATATGACGTTTCATTTTTGCCCGATCTTTCCACATCTATTTAAGTCTGTTGAGCCGTAATGTATCTTCAAGCTATTATAAAACCAAGAAACTGTTAGTGATATCCTCTAAATACACTCTCTGCACGTGTTGTAGATGAGAAGTAAGAGGTTACGATCTCTAGAACTTCACAATCCTTACAGACCATCACCTCAATTTCAACCACAGCTCATTATTCTGAGCACATTGTAGAAATTCCCATAGGAGGAATTTAATATGCTTGAAGTTAATTGGAAAAGAGTGAACGGATATAATTAGAGCCTGAGCATCTCAGAATCTATCAGATGCTAACCCTTTTCTCCTCACTTGTAAGACGCTCCCATAGCGGTGTTATGATGCGAATTAGATAAGGTGAGATTATGTCATCCTGGCAACAATATCTATGACCCGTTAATTTGGTACGCAGTTCTTGCGCAAACAAACAAAAACCATTGATAGCAGTTGGCATTATCACTTCACTTTTCTCCTCGCTTATCAGATATTATGACGAATTTTCTGCAATTTCTGGCCCAGAGATTCCAGTCGAAGGTCAAAATGGGAAAAATTTTGGAAAATAGTGTTGGAAAAACTTTTGAAAGTTAAGCTCTAAGATTTCAACCCTTGCAAAACTGCTGCATATTTTAACTATGAGTGATATTTTACCTGTCTGTTCATCCTTCGTTTCTACTGTTATCATTATCATCATCAGGAAATTTTAGAATTATTTAGTGAACTACGAAAATAATGCAGGATGAACTGTGAAAGTCCATTACTAACATTAAATATTCAACAGTTGGTGATTGAAGAGAATATAAAATTTGAAGCAACGATCCAACAACTGACAACTGTATACAGTGGAGAAATGAGCCAAGCAATTCTAATTTAAAATTTCCTTTCATCCATTTCTTATGCAAATTTATTCACAATGAGTGGGTACGATTTCTCAGTGTTACAATTTATGAACTTGTAATGTTTCATTTTTAAATATGCGCCTCTTTACTCAACACCTTTGTAATAAATTGTTTTGTTGCGTAACAGTAACAAAATCTTATTTAATGAACACTTTCCGCTAATTTGCAGTTTTTCTCTTCACAATGAAATATTTACACAAAGCAACGAGAGCGCACAAGTTTTCATTGATGTTGCGAAGACTTGTCGAAACAAAGAAGAAGTTTCCATAATTGTTTCAGTGACCGATGACGGACACATTTCCGCGGTCTTGTAACAGTAGCCGCACGTAAGCGTTGAAGCTTTTGTACTCGGCGGCATTCCATCAAATGTTCATCGATTAACTGAAAGGTCCAAAAGAGTAAAAGAGGTCAGTTTCGAAAGAAAGACTTGGATAATTGAAATGCTTTCAAAGCTATGTGGACATATACTCAAACAGACGAAATCGTTAATTAATGATCTAAGAGAAATGCTGAAATAAGTTTCCATTTAATTATTATATTATAGCGCAAGTTTAGTAACTACTTGAAAAGTTTGGATGATGAAAGGAAAGTAGGGAATAAGAGATGAATTACATTAAGTCTGATATTAGTCGTAAGTCGACCGACATCCTCAACTCCATTCAATTTCTTGGAGAAAGATGCTGCAGCTGCAGCTCGAGCACGAGCAGCTTCAATCATGCAGATTGTAATCGTTGCTTCGTCACTTACGTCTGAGTATAGGGAGCAGAGGAAAGCTAAGTCATCTACCAAATCTATTCGTTCACTTTCATCGCTTTCCCAGTGCTGCAAATTTCTTCATTTCACTTCCAGTATTTATCGGATAAGACTAAATACTCAAATATACTTTCACTTATCATAAAATAACTCTTCTATAATATACTTTAGGCCAAGTTTCTATTTTCGTTCTAAGTTTTCTTACTCTAAATATTAAATTGTAACCTAATTCCAAAAACCTCAGTCCAAAATGTCCAATGAAATCATACAAATAATACTTTCTACCTTGACTGGTGATAACAAATGATGTAGTTGGATTTTCAATTTAATTATAAAAAACTACCTTAGCAGCACATTTCATCAGATCACTGTACACTACTTGTATCAGTTTCCAAATGTCCCATCGTGTTACTACTGCGACGTCCTGATTGTCTTCGTCGGGTGGAAATTGTGTTACCAGAAGATTCAACTGATAAAATATATGCAAATATGCGTCGATGTAAAGAATTATTGATTGCCTACTGATGTTCCTGTAATATTAATTAATAATTACGGTCAATTAACACTGGAATTTTTCAATTGACGTTGAATTTTCTTAATTTTGCGATGATGGATTTAGCAGTCTTATTATTACTTTACTATGAATTATGACTGAATGAAATTATCAAATGACTCGCTCGACACCGGTAGTTTAGGAATCATCGAAACGTGATCTAAATAAATCAAATCTATTCAGCACTCGTCAATGGATTCACGTAGCTGTTTCGCGCAATACAACAGAGCTGCTCGTCGCACTGCTTTTTTTGAGTTTTTCTTATTCATTGCTTTCACGGCTTCTTCCATTACTGCCATTCTATCTACGCTTTCATCACGTGGCTTGCAAACTTTTAGTACCGCTGCAATTGCCTCTGCCGCCGATCGATCATCAGAAGCACTATTGCACAGAGTAATGCGCTTTTGACGATTCACGGAAAACAGCGACGAATGGGATACTGAAAGTCGACAGTATTTGCTTTACGTTTATTACTTTAACTTTTTCATTTTGTAATTACATAAATATCTTCACCGAATTTTGAGATGCAATGTGTTCTCCTTTCGACAACACTTTAAATTTAGATTCCCTTTATATTCATTAGCAATATTTCATTGTTAATTATCCACACCTGCTGTAAACAAAAGTTTACAGGAAATAGCTCGCTTAATTTTAGAATGTTTGAGGCAATACAACAAGCCGGCAAAAAATTTAAATAAATAGTTATCAACTTAACTTCTGTCATATAAACGAAAACTCAAATGTCCTTTTCTACAAACTAGCATTGCAGTCTGAATTACAAATAGCCTAAGCTTTTTTCTTCTCCATTATAGGACTAAATTCATTTTATCAAAATTCAAGACTGAATTAAAGCATCAAATATGCTTAGTTAGTATGAAATGAGAATTTAAATAAACTCACTTGAGGTGTTCACTTTAATGCTTCGATTACAACTTTCTTTAGTTGATGAGTGATTACACTTCTAAAATTGCATTTTTCTAAAGGAATTATTGGACAGCAAGTGGAAGTGGTTGTAGACAGGTTATTTTAAGCTGAACTTCTTTAGTCTCTACACAAACCTCAATAAAATGTAATAATTTATGCAATCTGGCGCTGTTGTGATACTGATGCTGCCTCATCTTCTGCAGCGCAGTAGG
This sequence comes from Litomosoides brasiliensis, assembly GCA_013365375.1. Taxonomy (NCBI): domain Eukaryota; kingdom Metazoa; phylum Nematoda; class Chromadorea; order Rhabditida; family Onchocercidae; genus Litomosoides; species Litomosoides brasiliensis. The sequence continues at coordinate 98,564 of JABVXW010000007.1, read as the reverse complement.
CGGTAAAGGAGTTGTGCCACCGTTTTCCAAAACTGACAGAGCAAATTTCATATCAGCTTCACATTCATTCCGAAGATTCTGCAAAATCATGCGAAAAAGTTAAAAATTTGGAACAAAAAATTGCTACAATCAAAATTTAACCACAAATAATTGATTCTGACGACATATTTACGACAAGATTACTTATGTCAGTTGGCGAAATATTGTAATGATAATTTCTTGGAAATCTTTAAATTCAAATTAAACACAGTGTGAAGTAGTGCATGAAGAGCAAAGGAGAGAAATTGAATAAGATCCATCAAAACATCAATCATTCCAAAAATGTACCTGTTTGACCTTGCACAGTGCAACACAATCTGTTGCAGGCATTATCGAATCTTCACTGAGCACCTTCAAACTTGCCTCTATCCATTTGTTTGTTTTCTAAAACTTTTTCAATTTAATTGCAAGTTATAATTGTAAGCCATCAAATTTGAGCTTCTTCGAATTTTAGCCTATCCAATTGAAATTAATAAAATTTATTTTGAGAAAGCCGAAACCTGTATACTATATTGTAAATTACGCAGGTCTTTGATCAGTTTTTGATGCTCATTTTCGAGCTCATTCAAAGTTACCAATTTGTGGCCGTTGTGCCGATTTACGCAGCATTCCAGACATATTACACGCTGAAAATATTTACTGTAAAACAAAATTTACACAATCGTTGGGGATGAATCTAAAATTCTCACGTACTGACATATAGAATTAAGAAAAGGCATGCGTGATTAAGAGAAATAAAGGCACTTGACGCTTCTGATATTCTTCATCTGTCAAAAGAAGCAAGAATAGGAGTTGCAGGACAATCACATATTAACACGCAACCGACTTATAATCAAATATAGCAGAATGTATCAATGATAATTTACTAAGCAATCATCGTCATCTCTTTTCGAGCTAAAACAGCCTGCGCAAAATCGAGCTTCCTTCCGACACCTCTTCTCGTTCATCTTCCGAGAACAGTCAGTACACTGCATCAGATGGCACTTTTTATGATCGGATAATAGTCTCGACTTTCGCTGCCAGGAGTATGACCTAACTAATCTGTTTCTTGCAATACAGTTATTGTCTGGGACATGGATAACTGTTATATTGGCATCATTTGTGATTCCCACTTGCTGCAGCTGTATCTCTTCCAGTAATTCTAAATTATGATCAATTCAAGATTGTTGTAAGAAAACATTTTAGAAGGTTAAAGTCAATCAACTTATTTCATATCGAAAACATGAATGGTACTCAACAAAAGTGTGCACAATGACTTATATGCATTGATATTAAAATATGAGAGAAGTTTTACTCAGACCGCTTAACAACTCACGATGGGTAAAATTTATGGATAAATATTAATTAAACTTTTAACAGACATACTTACCGCATAAACCATAATTAGTAGTAGCAGCAAGAGCTGTTGAAGTACTAAATTCGCTACGACACGTAGGACAATTAATCGAATCCAACAAATAATACTGCAATTTCACATAGTGTATTCTCACAGTTACATTTATATCACTACAACCATAATTTCTCTACATCTGAAAATTTAACAAGAAATAATTTAATTACTTCGAAACAAGTAAATGTGATAATATTTAAGAGATGATTAGTTACCTGTTGATGGCAACAGAGTGATAAAATGCATTGCTCGCAAAAGTTATGCTCGCAAGGTAACAATTTCGGCAACCGTTCTCTGACATGAAATGGTTCAAAACAAATTTCACAACGAATGGAATTATGTTCAGCATTTTTAGTCATTTTTCTGGTGCTGCCAAATTGTTCTCATTCATATAATCTTAAAATTGATAGCTTGAAGGGTTTTTCATTTTCTTTTTTGATTGAAATTTCAACAGAGAAGATAGCTAACAGCTCCCTCCTAACTTGTTAAAAATGGTTTCAGAGTAACGAATGACAATTTTAGGATCGAATCATCTTTTACCCGGAAAATGAATCTGATGCTAATGATCAGATCGAAAGAGAATAAATGAGTGGAATGAGATGGAGATTGAAGTTGGGAAAAAATTTTTAAATTATTTATCGGAGTAATTTCTTAGTTTCAATTCAAATGTTCAGTTATGATCCAAAAGATTTGCAAGCTCAATTTAATTTAATTTTTTGGTATTGCATGACAGGATGGTTTTTGTCATAAGCATGAATAGTGAAATTAAAATGCTACGGTTGAACATCATTTCTAGTCTAAGCGGCATTGATAAGATTATAGGATTGAATGTAATGATAACCAACATGAGAATACGTCCTCAATTATTTGTTCATTTAGCTCCGTAATTAACTACCTAATATCCGCTCATCCTGTTTACTCGTTAATTCAGTGGTACAAGTGTGACATGTACGTATATCAATGTACTTGTGGTAAATCAAATTGCATCACTTTCATTTAAATGATAAACTCATATAGTTCGTTTTATTCTCAGATATGATATTTTGTTTCTTGTCAGCCAGTGAAAAGCATCATTGCAATTATCAGAGATTCCGATTAAAGATATGACACTTGTTTGAACTGTTCACTAGTGATCAGTAACTTGATAACAATGAAAAGTTAACTGGCGCTAATTTCTTCATTCTCTCTTGTTTTCAATTACTACTGAAAGATCAATTATATCGATTATTTCAAATTATCAGAGATTCTTCCAGTCTTTTGCTCTTTCGACACTTTTACTTAACAGACATACACTTCCATTTAAAGTTTCGAATAACTTCTTTTGATGTTAGTTATTTTGAGATTAATGCAAATGCAAAAACTTAAGAGGGAATAGGAGAGATTTTTTTAAGGGAAGGACAGTGGTGACAAAGCGCAAGGACACTTTGAAGAGAAAACTAACTGCCAAAATGGGCAATAAATAATTTTTGCAGCCGTCCGTCAGCAAACGACTGTTTCGATCTCAAAAAATACTTTCGCTGCAACACAGAAGAGAAATAAAAAGGAATGGATGATTTCATGAGAGGATTTGACTGGCACAAATAGGTTACTACTCTCTACAACATATCCTGTGGTATTTTCGTCTTCATTTGTTGAGGGAAATAGCCTGTGTGGTCATCGACATGGAAAATGACCATCTTCATCATTGAACTGAATATGTTGGAAAATAGGGAGGACAAGTAGCTGAAAGAGTGTGGTATGAAATAGAAGACATCTTTACAAGGAAATCGATCACTCACTGATACTGTAAAATAATATAACACAGTATATTTGTAACCTGAAATGATTAGAAATGAAGAAATATGCTAAGTACATTTTTCATTACATATCGCTGCACTTACTATTTAGTTTCCACATTATCACATTCTCTATTTTCATTTTTGTTTTATGAGTATCTCAATCCTAAATTAAGAGAGTTCACTAAAACAGCCTGATTTTTTAAGCGTACTTTAAATTACAATAATAATGACAGTGGTGTTGTTGTTTGTGAATGAAACGTGCTGTGAAATTTATGGCACTTTTCAAGAAAGAATAAGATAAATAGTAAGCAATAATGTAAGTACAGTGCAAAACACGTGAGACTGACTTTCGTGTTCCTTCAAAAATTAGACATCAAAACCTCCGTCGTTTTCAAAGAAAAAACAAGCTGAAAAATACTACCATTCCGTCATAATAATTGCTAACAGCATTGAAAAATGCAACACACGTGACTATAACATTGATAATTATAATTGTAATTTTGATATCACATCAAATTGGTGAAAATTAATGTTAACAACTGTGAAAGGATATTTCACGCAAGTTAGAAGGTATTTTTGGTGGGAATTATTTAATGCTTTGTGTCGGAATGAATTAAAATGAAACAAAATGGTAGTAAAAAAGAAGTCGGAAATAATCAAAGGAATAATAGGTGAAGAGAGAGCTTTAACAGATAAATGCATTTGGATAGAGCTAATCAAATAATGAACGTAACGATCATTAATTGTCTCTTTTCTCAGTAGAGGATGACCGTAAGGGCTGGGAAGCGGTTCTGGTTCTTAGATCCATAAACGTTTCGTAAGGAGAGTCTTTTGTTTGAAAGTCATTGTCTCGCCATTACTTTGCCTTTGATTTTAAAGGGAAAGAATTCCGCTTTCATAAATGACTGAGCAAATTTTTATTTCAAGTTTATTAAAATCTTTGTAAATTTATGGTTTTTGATAATTTTATCAAATAGCGCTCAATAAATTTTATGGCTAAGCATTGGTTGCATCGGTCGTTAAATGCGCTTTTACTTATACCACCGACAACAAAGTGATCGGCAAGTTACAGTTATTTGGTTTTTCCTTTCCTTATAGATGCAAAATGGATGTTGAACTTATCGCAACGTATTACCTTCTGCTTTCAACGCTACTTACGTGATATATATTGTGAGATAACTGTAAGAGTTTGAAGGTAGCATGCATACTTCGGAAGAAATCTCAAAAAAGTGAAAAAAAAAGGATAGGAAACTAAAAGGAATCTCAAATTGCAGTTGAATATTAAACACCAATCAAAGTGTCGACAACAAAAGAGAATAGAAATTTTTATAATTTAATAAAAAACTTTTAAAAAAGTGTATTCGTTGAAATTTCGTAGAAGACTAGAAATGTTTAATAATTTCGTTTTATAATATTTAAAAATAATACATTGCTCCTTAATTTTTTATTTCCCACTCAGTCCTAAATTCAAAATAGAAATAACCTTTTCCAGGTGATGGCAAGTTACTGAAACAAATATTTATGCAAATTTAATTCTTCACTGCCAATAATACATTAATGGCTGCAAAAAAAATCAGTGAGTATAAGTATTGTATGAAATAAAGTTGACAGGTAATTTAAAATCTGATAAAAACTTTATAATACTTTTTAAGAGTATTGATGCTTATTTTTTGTCCATAAAATTATCCAAACTCATATTATAGCAATAGAATGAGTGCTTTAAGAAAGGTAATGCACTTTCACTGACAGAATTGTGGAAATTCTAAGGTATCATTTATATTTCAAATCTAAATGGTACAATGATATGAGAGAGGTAGAGAGGTTTCAAGAGGCAGAGAGGCTTCATCATTGTAGTAAAAATGGTGACCAGAAAATTATTCATAATTTGGGTTTAACCAATTTCAACGAAAAAGTTATAAATAATGAAGGAACACGGTTTGAGTTGGAATTCACTATCGCTAACCACAATGCATACATAGCATTGTGAATGAATGAATGGGTTGAAGGAGAGAATAAATTAATTTCGAAATTTGACCATTAATTTATCGGCATTTGAAAACTGGGCAAGTGTGACAATCTATTGGAGCGGCTGCGGACAGTTGTCCCCGGTGGAACTTCCTATCAATCATATTGAAGTTTAAAGAAAGTGAATTAATTACACGTTTTTGTATTTTGTGCTCACACAATAGAAATGATCAGACATCCAAATGCAATTTAGCTATTGTATATTTGATTGATTGCCCGTTGAATTTCAATTTTAAAGTTACTAAAAATGTCTTAACTCTAATGTGCCAAAAGAGAAAAGCAATAATTGTAATTGTTGAAATATACATGAAGTTTTTAGCTGAAGGTAGATTGTATGCTCTGCTCTACCTGCTAACTCCTACTACCTCTTCAAGCACTTCGCGAAGATCAGAGCATGCAGTTTATCGGTGCTATGCTCAATAAATTATTTCTTGAAAAATCATTATGATACAAAGGTAATAGTAATAAAGGCTTGATCATCAATTCAAACCAATAAGACCCTTCCGTTTTGTGCTTTATGTTCTCGGCACGAGCACGCAAGAAAGTCTGCGAGCAGCGCTAACCACATTTATAATTTATGACATAGCTATCGAGCCAATTAGCCATTTTCTCCTTGTCATTTTTGAATGCTTCCACCACGGCAAAATTAATTGTATGAAGCAAATTATGTGGTTAGCAAATCACAATTGGCCGCTGTCGAAACTTCAATTTATTTTATAATTAACTCTTTTTTTCTATAAAGAAAACTTATGAGGGAACAAAAGGAGAGAATAAAATTCTCAAAACATTCGCTCAATCATATTCTCCCATAGCATACTGTAATAAGTGACAAAAATTTGAAATCGTTGTTACGGAATGATTAGAGAGAGAATAGGATTTTATTTTAGTACACGATGGTACTATAATACTCAGATCACTTTAATATCTACTAATTAGTGATAGACACCATTTTGTAGAGCAGAAATGTTAAACTAAAAAAAACACTCCAACAACTCATACGTGAAATTCTTTCACTTATCTATTAACATATCTAAGAATGCAATTCGTCGATTATTTAATATTTTTACTTTTTATAAATGAAATTTTGCAAATAAAATTTGATTTGATTCTTCAGAGATGAGAATCATTTCAGAAAGCAGATAAGCTGGAAATTTAGTGTTTTCCATAGTGATCTTTCAAGAAAGTTCTACCGTTATTATTTATAATTAAATTAAAATTAAAATTTTAGAAGTGCGAGCCAATGAGGATTCAAGTGTTCGAATATCAACAAAGATCAACAGCTTTTAATATAACCGAATTTAATGTGTTATCAGTCACATGTATAACATGGGCATAGAGAAGCGAAAAATAACGACCAAACTATCCAAATCGAAACATCGGCAAATCACCAACACGATGGATCTGATAGCGTGCTTCATCTCCACCGGTATTTCGCGTAAGCCGTCGGAATGGTAAGTAATGTGCGTAATCACTATTGATATCTTCCAATGGACCAGACCAATTCTCTGCAAGTTTAACTTAAACTCAATTACCATTATTCTTTCTAACACATATTTCCCGTTGGATTTAATCATTAGCTTAATTTTACACTTGGATATTTCCCAAAAAATCTGATTTGCATCGTTATCCCATACTATAAAATCTCTTATTGTTTGCAGATTTTACAGATCTCTCAATAGTTCATCAATTCACTTAAAAATTTTTCAGCAAAATTTAATTTCTTTTAAAATCCAGTTCAATTTCAAGGAACATTTTATCACAAAACGAATTTTTACAATTGCTTACTGTACTCACCTTGAGATTCTGATGATGGTGTAAAAGTTAACAAAAACTCATCCGCTGAAAAAAGTGAAATATTCTTCAATTGATAAAAATGACGCCAAAAACGATTACATCACAAATTCACTTTAATAAATGAAAAGTTTCATAATCCCTTTTCTTCTCTAAAGTATTGCAAATTATTCTAAAATTGATAAGAACAAAGACTAGCAAAACAATAAAACTTTTAAAATATTGAACCAAACTATTAAATTTAGAAGAAAGTTGAGTTCACCAATTACTTCCCAGCGGTGTGTTTAAAGAACCGCTAATAATTTACAGGAATTATTCTTCTACTTGTCATGTTCGATAGCATTTAAAAAGATGTAGGAAGGAAAGTAAATAATTTATTTCGAATCAGAATGAGTTTCAGAGCCTTGTAAATTAAAAATATGGAAATTCATAGATTTTGCTTCAAAAAGGTAAACATTACGACGAAGTGTCAATTTCCTGGAATAGAAGATCGGAATAGCGGTGGCGGACTGACGAAAGATTAGCAAAACGAAACATATTGTAAAGCAGTACGACATGCATGCTGCTTCTCTCGGCATACTGATAACCTGAAGTAGTTGGGTGGTTACGTAACGATTAATTTTTCGGAAGCGACCAAACTTATATGCAATAATTGAATTTCTTCTTGAAAAAGTTGACAAAAATACCTGGAATGGTTTGTTATGTTCTAATTTAATTCAAATATAAGTTTAACTACTTAGGAATAAGAGATATGCTATATTTTGAAATAAGTCACAAATCTCGATTATTTCCTTCTCGAAATTAAATAAAAAGAGACCTTTCACATTTCAATTAATAGTCAGAGGAATGGAGGAGGAATGCAATCTCAATCAATTTGTTGTTTCTGCTAAACTGACGTCAGGTGTCTCTGTATTTGCATAATGAACTAAGACGAAGTTTAAAGCCAAAGTAAAGAGCTCTTTTAATAATATGAAATTCAGAATTCTATAGTGGCAGGCACATTATAGTTCTACGTTACCAATCGAAAACATTAAATTTGTTGCGCTCTGAAGTGCTTGAATCTTATTATTTAATTGGTTGCCAAGTTTCGTTTCAATTTTTCTCATTGTTAAAAAAAAGAGTAGTCTAATATATGTCTAATGGGTAGCACTTACTTTTTTTATAATTATATACTTAATTGGCACACAACCATAGAATGACAACGAAGTAAATATTTAGATGGAAAACAATAATTAAAAATTGGTTGTATAATTAAGGAACAGATAAGTAATCTGATATATCAACTAATCTCGAAGGACTTCATTAGCTGATCATTTCAATGAGAATACCTGAAAAATAAAAACAAAATTGGGGAAAGATTTCAAGTAAGTCACTAGCCACTTTGTTTCCTAAATTTGTAGTACAGCTGGGAATAAAAACGATTTCAGTCTTTCGATGATTTTTCATTAATTAACCAACCGATCGTCTCGTAATTTTAAATTCATTGATTTGTGGGTATTAGGATGAAGAAGTATTGACATTGCAGACAACAACAATTTATACTTGTATTCTGTGTAGTGGATCAATGATTTCACTTGGTCCTTGAAAAATCTGAATTAAAAAACCTGGATCTCTACAATCTTAGAAACTAATTGTATTTGCTTTTATAACTCAACAGATTAAGCTTAAATATTGTAATGCAGAGAAAGATAGAAGAAAATTATCGAATAAACCTCTATAGTATTTATCCCAATAATGTGTTTGGAACAAAATTCATTTTTTTATGCCTTAAATAGAAGAGTATCATGAAATCGAGTTTGTCTTCGAATCAAACTCCTAAAATAATCGCTCTACAAATATGACAGAATCCATTATTTTCAAGACTCTATTCCTGACAATAAAGTTCCAATTAACTTTGGTCGTTGTTTGTTCACTCTATTCGAACTATAATTTAAATCGAAATAATTCAACATGTAATTGAAGCGATGCGATCCAACAGGCACAGAGTCGTTCTATTTTGCTGTCACAAGGGAAATGTTCTCATAGGGAATATTTATACAACTTCAAAATTGTCATACTTATAGAAATTTTATCATTTTATATAATTATCTATGAATTCTTACGATGCCTTTTTCATTCACAAAGTTTTTTCGAATGTTCGACTTGCAACATTTTTTAAAAATTTTGCTTTTTGCTTATTGAAAGAACTGAAAATGATTAGTAGATGAGGAAAGCCAAGTGATATAATTGGAACTTCTCACTTAAATGATTCATAAGTTTTTAATTACTGCATTACTGTGATTACTTAGTTGGTAAATGAAATTGATAAAAATCGACCAATAAATCCTTCCAGCACTTAAAATTCATTTTTAAAATGAGAATTGCAAACAGCAATTATAATGGAAATTGCAATTCAATTTCTATGAACTAAATTAACTCGATTTTCCCGTTGAAAAGTTTTGAACTGCAACTATAGACCTAACTTCCTTCACTTCATATAGCATTCTTAGCCAATCAGGTTGTTTTGAAATTTTAAACAGAAACAAAGAGTGCACTTAGACATTACAATCACTGTAGAATGGTTGGAGTGAGAAATATTTGACGCATATCCTTATTTTTCACTACTCGGCTCATTTGATATGCTGAAATCTTTTCAATAACACCTTGGAAAAAGTCTGCAAACCTCAAAATAAAAATTTTAATATAAAATATATTAAATGTCCTTTTTTTGAGCAAGCCGTGTTCACAAAGGTTGTTTTGCATTACCAGAACTTCATGGTTGTAGAAGTGCCAATGTTTATTATTTATGTATTCTATTAACTCAAGCATTCTAATATTCATGAAATGTCAAGCAACCGATATTTTAATAAATAAAAGGAAATTTTAAAACATTTATTTTCAATAGCTTTTTCTTCACTCTCTTATTTTACTACCACTTTTCCTATTAACAAACTTTTTATTCAGACTTCAATCATTCTACAAATATAACCTAAAAATTATTCATATGTTAATGAAAAAACAAAGACCCAATAGAATGAATATCCATTACTTCTATTTCCTCTTGTCCTACGACAGAGAACACAGTCAGATTTCTCTCCACAAGCGATTTTTATTAAGAAATTTTGAGAGCAATTTGAATAATTCATTCATTCATCAAAACATCAAGCAAACAATTAACATTCTTCCAAACTAACTAATGGAATATTCAAGACGCTGCATTACTCACATATTATTACATATACAAGTGGACAGTGTCTGAAAAAAAATATTTCAAGCTAAAAGTAAAAATAGTAGTGTAATTAGAGGAGCTGAATTTTTCAGAAGTTCTTAATTGCCGCAACATAATGATCGATGAACTGATAAACGAAAAGCCTACCTGCACTACTCCCCAACGCAGTGATCGAAGTGGAAAGATTGAGTACTCTGAAAGCTATATATTATACCTTCATAATATTCCAATATTTTAGCTTTGTATAAGTATAGGTTTGTATAAGTACCAATTCATGCATAAGTAAATCTTTTCACAAATCTAAGCTGTTCAAAATAGCAGTGTCGGTATCACCGACCATTAAAGTACCCTTCCAATCGCTTCCTGAATGGCTTTTGCTCTCTGAAGGCACTGAGCCGTTGGTGATATTACCGCTACGACACCATTTTGCATTAGGAGTTCTGAGAACAAATTGGTGTTAAGACTAACGGAAAAACTGGAACTTTTTCAACTATAACTGAAAATGGCACAAGGACCTTCTCATCAAATTGATCTTTTGCAAAAGAGTTTTTTAACGTCTTTGGTTTGCCGTATTTTAAGCTCTTTAGATTTGTCGGAAATTTTCATTGACGAGTAATATTAGATGACAGAAGAGCGGATAAAGAATACAAAGAATTTCCACTATCACTACAATTCGTTGTAGAATGTTGACTCCACTCTAATAACTTATATACCAAATAGCTGGAGAAAGTTTAGAAATATTTGCAATGTTATTGTAAGGATGTAATGAATATTTACATGCACTACTAATTTCTTAATTAAATCATACTATCGTATATGTAGCATGTTTCTTGACTTTACTCTTTCAATTTCAAGTCTTACAGTGGTAGTGCAACTGATGTAATCAAGTTCTGACTGAATTAAATATGACTTGGTTGAGTTTTAATTCAAATTATTATATCTTTATTTGAGCATAACAACGTTGATTGGTGCAAACTTCATCCTTTACGACTGACTGTTTAACTTTATTTTAAGACACATGGAAGCCCATTTTGATTACTCCAAGTTTAAAACCAGCCATCAATATCTTCCCAAGAATCAAAGATTCTAAAAGGGTCGAAACCATTAATTTCGCCGTGAATTTAGTAAAATGTCCGTTTTATTCTCCAAATGGCGAATAATTCCCCGCAAAAGACTCTTTCAGATTCAATTCAAAGAATTTTCAGAGCCGATTCAATGACCACCGAACTAAGTTTTGTAATTCATGTAGAAGGAACCCCTGCTGCATAAGTGACTGGATTAAATTGAAAAGCGAACAGGACATGAAAAATAAGACTTGTCAGCTTCACCAGATCTTGCTAAGCATGTAGCAGACTTTGCATCTTTTCTAAATAACACTCTAATATATTTACAAATTTCAACCCAAAACTATCACTGCTGTGTGATAAAATAGGAAAAAATCAAGAATTTTAGCAAAGATTTTCGCACCCGATCAACGCACCAAGCGACAATATCTCAGCATTTACTGATGTGAATTAAGTTTCAAATCAACAAGTGTTAACTTCCCAATTCCTGCGCCATTCATACGAATCCGCACTACTTATATCTCTTCCCATCTGACCATATATATTTCTCATATTATTTCATTCAGGTTCAAGTACGTTTTAAACTTTCAAGAAAGCTTCTTCCGCTGCCTTTACGACGTCCGTCCTCCTCATTTTTATGCCTTATTCATTTTATCAACTCGCTACTTATTGACTTGATACACTTCTGTTCGTCTCTTTGTTAACAAAACCTAGCTAGTAAAACCACAACAAATTTTAATTTCTAAAGCCAACAATATTCATCAATAGAAAATGTCTTCAAATCGTAGATAATTTTCGTAGAAGCAAGTTACAACACGATTAAGCAACGCATTTTCCCTTCCTTTCAACTTAATGTAGAAGGGAAAAGAGCCCATTCTAAGTCAAAAGAAAACTCTCATACAGATAAAATTTTTTTAATCCAATGTAGCGTAAACTACTAGCAGTTTTTATCGCTAATTTCATATCATAAGACAAAGAATGTCAATGACTGTAGAGCACACCAAGTGAAAGACAATAACGATAAAAGCATTACTGTTTATGCAAATCTGTTTTTGCTATTTTTAATTCTAAGTTAAAATGTTGTTTCTATGTGGAATAATATCGCAATGAACTAATTAATCAAATCGTCTCACGAGCATCAAATAGAAATACAATATAGCCTGAAAATACATTTGAAATATTTATTCAAGTGAGGTTCACAACAGAAAAAGAACTGTGACCAAAAAGGGAAAAAGCAAAACTTACAATATAATTTTTATGACGAAAAATCAATAAGGAAGTCACGGATTTCGATGCCCATTGTCCTGAAAAAAATCAAATGACCCTGAAAATCTGTGCAACAAAACACAGCATTTGTTGTAGCTTGTACATATACAGATTTTTCTTCCATTCGCTATACATTATTTGAATATAACACATGAAATTCGTCTTCAAGAATACATGCAATAAAGGGACTTATAAACTTCGTGACATTTATAAATAAATTAAAACTGACTTGGCTAACTGTTCCGAGAATTCAAAAGTTGCAATGCAGCGATATTTCGGAGTATCAAGGTTCCCGTCAGCGGAAACTCGGTTTAAAAAGCCCATTGCACAGAGCTCCGCAACCTAAAAAAACACAATTTTATGGATATTTCACACAACATTATAATGCGAAATATTACACTGATTTATAACAGATGGCTCATCTTAGCAGCTTTAATAATTTACTAAGCAAACCTGTGCATGAATATCAGCAGCACAACGGCTTCTCATATCATGCTTTTCAAGCATTGCAAGATAAATGAAAAGCAATCTTTGCACAGGGAATGGTTTCGGGCCAGTCTCATGTGCTGATTCTATGTTGTTCCGCAATACCTTTCCTGTTGGTGCACGACGCCTTTGTTTCCCGTGATTCTGTAATTTCTTGTTAAAATCATTCACAGAAAACTGGAGCTCTTTATTTTTTGTAAATACTCAACACAATCTTTGCCAAAGGGTAGAAGCGACGATGCCTCTCATCCCTTAAATGCGAAGCATCACAAGGAGATGTTTTGACTATATTTTTAGTTAATTACAAGAGTGATGACCGATGAACGTAGTACAAAGCAGAACGACAAGAACTGAAAGAGTCAATTTCATTTAATACCCATTTTGTTGATCGTTCAATCTTCTGCTTTAAGAGGAGAAAAAAACCTCAGTCGCTATAATGCAGCTTTGATATATCAACAGTTTACTATGAAGTGAAGTTTAGCACCTTAAAGCATATTATTCTTACCATATTGCAATCGATGTTGCTGGTAGCAATTTAGCAAAATCTTACCAAATTTATATATCAAAGCTGCATTATAGCCCGATTACACTTGTTATCACACGTTCTTTTTCCAATGTATATCACAACCCCTGCATTGCGTTAGAGCAGGGATGTGTAATACAACAGAAAAAGAATATGCAGTAGCAAATATAATCGGGCTATAAACGGAGAATTTAAGACAATACATTACATAATATTCACCACATGACTACCTTAGTAAAAAAGCGACGGTCACTACTCGGAGGGTTATAACTTGCACAGTAAGCAGCAATAAGTAAATACTTCGCACTTGTCGACAAACAAAATGTTTGTCCATCTTCCTGCAATGAGAAATCAAGAGTCAACAGGTCGTAAACTTCATATGCCTGCTCACCATATTTCAAACTCAACAGATTCTACAAAATGCAATACTACAAAATTAGATAAACGCGTAAGCGTACCACAGGTTTTTTCTCACTACGATAGAACAAATCGTCAGTTCTATTTTGTCCTCCAACTGTATAGCATGTTTTCAGTTTGTTTGATGCTGTACTGTTTGTCCAATTCTCATCACTGGTTCCTGTATCCCACAGTTTTTCAATCTAAACATGCGAAAATCTTTAAAAAATCCACAAGTTTTTTTTTGTTGCCATAACGAAAGCAACAAAAACATGCAGTTTCGATCAGAGTTAAAAAACTAATACGTACGATGTAAGACAGTTGATTCAGGTCACGACATACAGAATAAACCATATCCAACATACATCGAACAAAATTGTTGTCAAAATTGAGCCGTGTGGACAGCGCCTCCTGAACCTCACCTTTAATGAAAGAATTTAACAACAAATGCATACCAGCTGCAAAATTTCATTATTTCAATACACCAACATGAGTTATTTAAAAATGACTCGCATTATGTAAAACGAAAACCGCAAAATTTTTCCTACTCCAACTTACCTTTCTCATTGCAGCACAGTTTTTCGCAATTCTTTACATGATTGACAATACATTTCCCACTAAGTTCATGTAAAAGCAGAATTTGCAATACGCTGAATGTGATTTTCCGAAAAAAAAACTTTCGCATCATAAGTTACATCAACATTACCTTATATCTAGAAATTAGCCAAGTTGCACAACATACCTTTGGACAATGCCTCAAAAGCGAATTGAACGGGTGACGATATATGTTCGGTAATTTCAAACCGTGTCCACGGTAGTCGAGCAACTGATACTAATTTGATAGTACCACCATACTGGAATATATGAAAGTACATCAAGTAAATGTCTACTGAAGTGTGAGAAATTAAGGGGATGTGCTTTTAAATAATTTGTTGAGCCAATGGAGAAACTGGGAAAATATCTTTCATATCTTTCACGGAAGATTTTGGGGGTACTGTAAGAAACATATTGCAGATGGAGCAAGATTAAATAAACCAAAAGTCTTCCGCAAAATTGAAACTTCAGAATCTTATTGTTGTTCCTTTTTAATTTAATTTCCAAGCAAATACACTGTGTTCTGATAGCTTATCATGATGATCCATAAATGAATGAAATACCTTTTTAGGAATGGAAAAGAGTGCTTGTAAAAAGCTTGGTGGAAAGTTAAGCAGCATTTCGGCATTATTCAGAATAATAACCATAACAACTGATTTCACATATTCCAACTCTGCTTTGCACTCTTCAAATACACTTTCTAGATTCTCAACCTTTTTTCCAGATTTCGAATGCGGCAGCAAATTATATAGGCCTTGGCAAAACAACTTGTGAGATCTGTGATTCACGTAACAGTTTACACGCAGAACCATCACCTGAATAACTTGGTTGCACAAGTACATAAGCAGAGTTAATACGATTGCTAAGGCTCAGGCTTACCGAACTGTCACTTGGAAACTTTAAGTAATACATTATCAAGCTTTTCTCAAAACCGCTTTATAGCTATTTTTAATATTATCAGTCACAACACTAGAGCAAAACCACCTTCATAATTTCTTTTCTTTCTTTCTATCATGCTTTATTAATGCATCACACTAAGAATTGACGTAACGATCATCTACATGCAAATTTGATTTACAACCTAGAAAAACCCACCATAACAATACCCCCATGCTACTAACTCATCGTTCTCCCTTTTTACATGAAAATTTTGTTCAAAAAAACAGACTTCATCGTTCTCCTTCACTTCCTCAACAACTTTCTGCATCACTTCATCTCTTGGACCAGCAGTCGTTCCGTATACGTGCAGATGTGTAATACTTGAGTTGCGACACCTCAACACGGAAACAATTTGCCAAAGTTTCTTTGAACACGTCGCTTCCATGGCAGACATCACTGCAGTTAACACGAAGAGGGCGTTGTTCCTAACCTAAAATACTTCAAAACACCCTGACTGCGGAACTCTCAAAGGAGAATACGAAGTTATAAGGATAACAGCAAGCTTCACTAAACAAATTACACGCATTATTCTTCCATCACGACTCACCCTCACCATACTATTTCAAACATTTTATACTAAAAAAAAGTATTTGAGAAACGAAACTGTTTGCTAGCTTTACTCAACACACCCCAGCCATCAGTAGTACGAGACAGTTGAAGGACCAGTGGAACTGGTAAACTCCAATAGCAATGATGATCAGTTTTGCAACACATGACAAGTGCTAAAGTGCACTTAGTTCTGAGAAGGTAAACAAGCCCAGCTTAAGTATTGCGTGGATATGAATTTTTGTTCCTTTCTGTTCAATCAAGTCATCCAAATTCGAGAATGGCAAAAGCATTTTAATTTAGATAAACTCCAAGAATAGGTTGACGGGCTGAACCGATTAACATTAGGATGGCAACGACAGCATCGTGCGACACCTTGCTACAAAAAACATTTTTCTTCTGGAAATTACCAAGAGAAGTACAACTTTGTAAATAAGGATAAAATGAAAGGAAAATAATAAAAAGGAATCATGCAAATATTTGACAGGAACTTTTAAACAGAAAAATGTAAAGATTCGAAACACAATCTGGGAAACGAAGAAACCCACAGGTCGAACAAAATATCGATCTTCTCGGGAAAATATCTACTTCAACTAATTATAATTAACACTCAATATCTGACCTAAATGTAGCATTCTTCTCCTGCCCCTTCACTAATCAGCTGTCACCTGTGCAAGACTCCGTCATTTTAAGGTGAGTAAACGACTAATAACTATGGTCAACCTATGCAACTGTCTGCAAATAATACATACATCCACTTTCGTTATATATCATTTCGAAATGATCGCAACAGATCAATCGTGTACACTTCGAACATGGATAACCCTCCGGTATTGTTGAGTGTCCAGGATTTTAAGACTTTAAGAAACTCACAACATATAACTTTCTGAAACTATTGCGGGCGCACAAACGGCTACAGTGATGTATATTCCTACCGATCAGTGATTTATTATTATATTTGTTCACTAACGCATTTGGATGCGTGTGCTTAGGTGACGAAATGGTAATTTAAAAATCTTAAAATTTTGTAGAAAAAAAATAAAGCAAAAAAAAAATCACACAACTGCCTCCTACTACTGACTTTGATGCAGCTATTTGTGGCGATGCTGCAAATGTTTCGTGCAAAAGAAAAGTTGTAAGAAAGCATTATGAACAAATATGATTGTAAATTATTTGAAAACATATCTCAGAATTACGAAGATTAACAAATGATAAATCTTACAATGCAACGGCACAGTTAACGATGCTCGAAAACTGATATACTAAATAAAAAAAATATAAGAATGAAAACTGCCATAAAATCACAAACTGAGAAAGTTATTCAACCTCTAACAACTTCATTGATGAAACTCCATTATCTCGTCAATAGTAACAACATACCGATGCTTTTCTTGTTCCAAATGTATAGCTCTTAAAAGTCAAAAAGGAAATGCTGGAAGCACATTTCACCAATAAGGTTTCATCTTGAGATAAAGACTTTGAAAAGAACACAAGAAATTCCTTTCCCAGCGAACAAGCGGATCTACATTACCACTGTATGATAGGAACAGAACAACAGAACACACTTTTCGTAAATAAGATGACGAAATTCTTAATGGAAAGGAGACAAAGATGAATATATAAATACAAAATAGGAAAGCCATTTTCTAATTTTCAGACTTTTTAAGAAGCTGAGACTTCAGTTTCCACGCCTTTTTGTTATGATGTAAAAAAAAAGCAATACACTCCAGAGAAAAAAGATTAACAACAGCAATGAACTGGAAACTGTCACCTACACTCAAAATTGCTTCCAACTTCTACTCAGAAGGAAACGCTTAAACTTTAGCTGCTTTTTTTTGTCGATTTGAACTATCGAGTGGTTCAGCAGTAGTACCGGAAGCAGAAATACTGGACACTGAACTTGCGCGAACACTATTTTCTTCTGGTGTCGGACCACGAATACTGTTCATATGCGTCCCTTTGAAGCGATCAATATTCCCATGAATGACTGTATCACTACCGTCTTTATTAGCATTTTGATGCTGAAATTAAATTGTTCTTATTCACAAGTCTACCCGACAAATTTTTTTGACTAAGACAGCCGATAATTTTGCATTGAAAAGAAATAGCATAATTCATGAAACTGAAGGAAATGCCTGACTTGATAAGGAAATATTCAAGTTCATTAAAACGAAGCTTAATATCTATCGTTTGTAACCCGTGGTATTCAATAACACAGAAAGAAACCTGGTAATTTTGTACGCCATGGCACTGTACTGGAAGGCTCACTGGAACGGTCCAACGATCCGATGATTGATAACGTGATAATGGAGGACGACTTCCTGAGAGGACAGCATCTAAACAGATTCCATCGTAAAAATTAGAATATAGTACGACGCTTCCTTCAAAGAAATTTGTTATGAAGTAGAACTTCTTCATTTAAAAGTTTGCATATTCGACCCTACAAAAACGTACTATTTGTATATTTGAAGGAAAGCGCAGGAGCTCTTGTCCAGCCAGCCGCCACAACACCATTCGCATCATTACTTGCGAGTTGCGGAAGTGCCGGGTAACGTATTGGTGGTGGTGGTGCTGTGAACGCATGAAGTTGCGGTGCCTGATTGAACGTAGTAGCAGGGGACATTGAATATCCAGTTTGCGACGCCTGCGAAAAATTTAATGGCTGAAAAGCAAAATATAAAAACAATGTGCTCAACACTGCTATACAGAAAAACAGAAATCTAGCACACAGAAATCGCTTTATGATATGCCCTAAACTTTCCTTCACTTCAACACTTTTTTGAAATATTAGCTTGAAAAATTTATGGAAAAAAATCAACTTTTTCCACACATTGAACACTAATTTACCATAAAGGAAATATTAATGTGTTCTACATTAAACTCTATTTTTTCACTAAAATTAACCTCAAGCACCATGTAAGATATTTTCACCTGCTGCAAGTGTGGAATTTGTCCCATAGTACCATTTGTATTTCTAGACAAAGGATTATTCGTTGCAGTGCGTGTCTCGCCGCTGCGCTGACTACCGACAGCACCCAAACTAGTGCCTTGCAAAGAAACGAAGTCTGGAGGAGGAGCCATGAAATTATGAGGTGGTAGTGGTGGAGGAACCTGATGCGGATGAGGTGGGGGTCGCCCCATATGTGTAATCTTCGCGTTATTGCTCAAAACTGATGGCACCGGACCAAATGCGGAAGCAGACCGAGGCTGAAAGCATTGTACATCTATCTCAAACGAAACATAAAGAAAACAGGAAATTAAGAAAGTCTGAAATACCCGTAAAACATTGAAGACGCTTTAATGCAAAATTGAGCAAAACCCACACATAATAGTGCAATATGAATTTTTAAATGAGTCTATATGCATAATGAGCAGTGCTAAGGATCAAAAAAATGACAGAGCTAAAAAATTATATGGTTGAAATACATACCGAACTGACTTGGAAACGTTGCACAGAACTAACGGTCTGTGATGTAAGTGGAGGTGTGGCGTTAATTCCAGCCAATAACTCAATTTGAGGACTAGCATTCGACCAAGTCATATTATTTCCTGCTGCGCCACTGGGAGGTGGATGAATGAAGAGTTGTGACTGTTCAACAAATGAAGCAGGTCGAGAACGTGTTGTCTGAGTTTGACTTACTGGGAGAGTATTACCAATTAATGTCTGTAACAAATATTAAATGCAACATTGGTGCAAAAGTGCAAAAAACTACTACCAGAAAATTCCTTTAGTTTTAGAAGAAATTACTCACTTGAGCGGGAGAAGTGGTTGACGAATTCGGGTTATACGATTCGCCAAACATCATCGAATAATGTGGAAATGGCGCTGGTGGTGGAACCTGAGCAAGAGACTGCAGGTAAGCTCCTACAATGACTGCTATAATAAAATGAAACGTAGACAAACGTCGACAAGTTACTACACTAATACATATCACTCCGCAAGACATCTAAGTCACTCACACATTCTTTAGGCAGATTAGTCATAGTCTCAAGGATTTTGACTCCTTCTTCTAGAAATGAGCCTCAGTAAATAGTTTTTTCAGGAAATTAATTTACCTGGCGGCAAACATGCAATAGGCGAAGGTGGTGGAAGCAGCGGAACAAATGGAGTAGACGAACTCGACTCTTTCAAGTTTACGGTGGCATTGTTTGCTACTTGTTCACTTGCTTGGGGCTGTGGTCTAACCTAGAAAGTTACAAGAATTCTTTGGCATAATTATTACCTGATCTTCAAATTTGTAATGAATGTCACTGATTCCAGGCCCAAATAATTCAAAATATAAAATATTTACTTTAGCAACATTTGGACCATGTGGAACTGAAGAAACTCCAACATTGGTAGATCCGCTTTTGTCAGCAACCAACGGTGCAATTGCAGCACTTTCGTTATTACTTCCAAGTAAATTATTTGTAAACTGTTGCTGGCCGGGCCAGAAATCTTTTACCTGAAAAATACCGAATAAAATGTGAAATATTTTTACCTGGGAGTGTTTATGTTAGGAAGAAAAAGACTACATTCGGAAAAGTGGACTTTAAAAAGTTAAATCATTTCTATTATTTGAAAAAGAAAGACAATTCATAAATGAGACTTTATCTAATCTTTGCTTCAAACATTCATCATCATTTGCTTCAAGCGAGACTCCTGTCAAAGGTGAATTGCCATCACCTTTCGTTACCAAAGCTTCTTTTGATGATCTTTTCTGCAAAACATTGGAAATCCAATCAAAAATTAAAAATAACGATCCAAAGCTGACTGATGAAATAATTCAACATTAAATTTGCAGTTCTTAAAAATTTTTTGATAAGAGATTCCGAAACAGATAGGAAAAATGTAAAATATGGATTAAAATCAATATTGTTTGGAAGTTGTACAGCACACAAACTTCCATCTGGAACATTAACATTATGTAGCGATGAGGACTGAACGTTATTTTTAGTGGAGCTCTTACAAGAAAATCTGTAGATTGAGGGCTTGTATTTACACATGGCAGTTAATCAGTGTATAAATTGCAGATTTCGAAACAAATTACCAAGCCTTGTGTATTGTCTTGTAAGGAAGGATCAAACGTAAATTGGTACTGTCCATTTTCCCCATGAGTTGCAGTCGCAGTGTTAAAATTTGCCGTAAATTCTGTATTACTCTTTTTCACCGTGTTATCAGAAAACTGAAATAATACTAAATGCATAGAGTGAAAAAAGTAGTCAAACTCATTATACTACTAACCTGTAACATACAAACTGCGATATTTGAGACTGTTCTAATTACAACAAGAAATTAAAAACAAAAACCTTTCGTGCAGCATGAACCCGTTGCTCCCTCTCCGGTTCTGTCCATAAGTCTTCTTTTTTCACCACAGTGTTCACTACAGAGGCAGAAGAAATGCGCGCTTTTGGTGTGGGACGAGCTATGGGTGACGGTATTACCGGATGACTAAAACAGGATAGTTATATATACATATATAATTTCAATAAATTATGAATTCATATTGTTACGATCTTACAAACGAAAAATAAAAGCGGAAAATTTCTAACTCTGAAAAGTAAAAATATTTGAAAGTTTTACAAAAAAAGAAATCACACTTTTCAACTGATGGAGATGGATGTGTCGCTTGTTCACGAACAATCGAACTATTCCAAACAGTAGTGTTTAGCGTATTTTGTGCATTCGTCAAAATTGGACGATTCATACCACCACCAGTGTCCTTGACTCCATGGTTGCTCGTATTCAAAGAACTTGTTTTCGTAGCAACTTCATTAGCTAAATTAGCACCATTTACCGTACGGTTATTTTTTGTTGCCGATTTCTTTGCTACTCGTTTTGCTTGCACTCGCGCTTTGCGACGCTCAATTTTCTCCTTTTCCTTAATCTTTCGACGTTCTTCCTATAACGAACTGATGAAATCAACAGAAGAGTTGAATATTTCAAAAATCAAATTTAAATAATTGACTTCACCCCTCCCTCACATTAATTTTTCACTGCCAGCATAAAACCCTATAAATGATAAATTACAACAGTTTTTTACTCCTTTATCTATCTATTTCTATTATCGAAACAATTTTTCTATAGATTGGCTTTTAGAAATGCTAGAAGTTAAGAATGATAAATTGAATCAAAAAAACCGATTTAATCTACTCGCTCAGCAAAAACTTCAGGGAATGTACATATTGCCAAACTAAACTATAATACTTTTGTCAACTGTAAAGCATACTGCTTCTAATTGTTCATTGATCTGCTGTTGCCGAAGTTTCCTACTTTTCTTAGACAACACTTCTTCGAAATCATCATTATTTTCCGTAGCATCATCCACTTGTCCATCTGGACGATCATCAATCACGATTACACCTGCATTGTTGATGTCCACTCCCGCCAGCCCGTCTTTGCAGGTGTCGGATCTACGTGCTGCTTCACCCTGTGTTATCGGCGCTGTTTCCTGCTTCATTTAAATCAGGTTACATTTAAATTCCTATCTAATATCATCTTAAATGCATCACAAAATGTTCAGGATATTCTCAAATAATACCGTGTAAAACTTACCTCCTTTGTTAACTGTGCACCGCGGGTGGCCGTGTGCGACGTAGTGCTGGCGGGTTTCACGTTTTTTGAACTACTTGAAGTACGATTAGATACCGGTCTTGCACCGCTTTCGCGACGTCCTGCAAAAAAACACTATATAACATGAATATATAATACAAACAACTTATAATTTCTCTTCTGATCAAATACACGTTACCATTCCTATATCCATATCGCAAACATGGAGGAAGAAGAGAGTATTAAATTTAAAGCTAAATACATGCACAAGGATTTCATAGAAATATCTCACCATTGCTAGAGCGAATAGTTCTGCGTGAATTGCTATATTTTGATGGAGCATTCTGACGCCGCACTTGTCTGTAAATTCCTTTTCTATATAATTTAAGAACGCAGTAATCTTAAAGCAATAAATTAAAATTTCAACTACTTTGATTCTAATTCCAAAATTCCAACGTGAGGCAGTATTTGTTTATTTGGAAAAAAAACCAGGGAATTGGAAAAGAGATTAAACGATCATTCATGATTAAATGATTCAAGTTACACAGGAAATGATTTACTTTTGTCGGTCTGCAAAATCACTACTTTCGGAAGCGGTTTCCCATTCTTCATGCCCTTCTGAAGTAACTGGTGATTTCAACTGAGTTGTACGATCAGTGCCGACTGGGTATGACTGACTATTACCACGAGTGTTACCCTGGCGTAACCCAGAATGCCTACGTCGACGTATCTGTAAAATACCCCGAAATAACATGACAGCCATACATCCCATATGAACTTATGCAAAAGTTGCTCTGATAATAATTGTAAAAGTTTAGCTAAATAAAAGTACGACATCTTTATATGTATGACAAATATGAACTTAAATAGAGCTTAAAACCGTCGAATTTAATAGTTACCTGCAAGGTACAATCACAAGCAAAATACCAAGAGGTACATCTCAGATTCACTGTAATATGGAATGAAGATATCTATAGCATAACATTTCAATTATTCATGAAAAGCGAAAAAACATACGCTATGTGCTCCTCGAATTCCACCCCGCCTATATGATCGATCTCCATGAGTTCGAGACGAACTTTCATCATCTACCACCTTATGCTCTTCGTTAGTCTTTTTCCGTTTCCCTCTTTCAGGTGGATTCTGATAAGTACCTGTTGTTCGGACATCACCACTGCGCTGAGCGTTAATTTTCGTTGGACCAACGCGGGTACCTGTAAATTTAACATCAAACTTCCCAGTCAAATGGCAAGATTTGCAAGAAATTCTTGGCAAGAAATCCCTTCACCCTTCTGCCAAAAACAATGGCTTATTATGTGCTCTTCATATTCATAAAAAAGATCTAACAAAATACATAATAGTGTGATGTCCAAAAGAAATCAATCAGTGACTCAGTTCAAAAAGAATTTGATACAGCCGACTTACCTCTTCTCCCCGTACGACTGTATTCCTGACGCTTTTTTGGTTCATATAACTGCTGTGCGCTGCGATGAGTACCACCCTGGCGAGCGATATTTCTACTATGAACATGACGTTCCTGATCCTGCACTACAGCTGCAGCACCAGAAATCTTTTCTGTTTTTTCTTCTGCTAACGGTTCTTTAACAGCCGGTACATTCATATACGTATCCTCGACACGAAATTCTCCCATATTCGAAAAATTATCCTCCTAAAAAACATATTAGCTTATCAAAGAAATACCAAAAAAAATTAAGAGTCATGCCGGTTAATTCGAGAACTTCAAGAAAAAACTGCTTAACTCAAGACGTGTCGTGAATTCCATATGCTACTGATTTATAATCGGTTCTACACATAGTTAGTAACTAGATTTTACTAAATTTAAAAAAGTCGGATTAACACTGATAATTTTTACGCTTAGTTCTCGACATCGTGCTAGAAAATGATAGAAAAAGAAAAAAGGTTAACCTGAGGTTCCTGAATTTTCTCACGACGATGATTTCGCTCACATCTATTCTGATTGCGATGTACTTGTCCAGTGCCAAGACGTTGGTGTGGCATACTGCCACCGCGGCGTATTCCTAAGAAACTACCACAACCATAAGTTCTGCTACCGCGAGAACTTACCAACGACGAACCACGCCCAGAACGATGAACTCTTGAATTCACAAATTCACGTTGACCGTGAAAAAGTCCACCACTTCCATCTTTCCCTCCATTTCCATCTTCCTCTTCCTCGCCTGCATAATAATCTGGTGTGCAAACTTCGTCGTGTTGCTGACTGTAGCTGTATTTTTTTTCTGTCCACTTTTGTGCGTCTCGATTTCTACTTCTGTTACCATTTCGTCGACCATGTTGCTCCTTTTTTGAATAAGAATTTTCGGAACGCCCCATCGACGAATTTTCATCGGGCGATACGTTTGTACTTATACCTAAACACGGAAAGAATAGGATTTTCTGCTACCAGTTCGTCGACCATAGTTGGTAATTTGTACTTACATCGTTAACTAGCGGCACTGAGTGCAATAAGTGCCAACGTAAAGGAAGCAAGGTTGTCAGCATCCATTCTGCAGCAGTATAGTGGAACTCACCTGATTGTTTATCTACTGTAGGAAATTGCTGCTGCAAACGTATCTGATTTAAGGCATCTTGTTGTGCCGCACGCTCCTTCTCTGCACTTTCACGTTCCTCTGCTCTTTTCTCCCAAACATTATCTGTCGGTGGTGGTGCCATCGACGCTGGTGATGCGTTTGTAACATGTGCCCCTTCGACTCCACCTTCTCGTGTATGTGACTGTTGCGATGTACTACCCAACCTGATAAACAAAACAAACATATATCAAGATCTTACGGCACAGTGTCAAAGAACTGATATTTGCCACCTGTGAAAGTCACTATTATATACCAACTTACGAAGTTTTTTGCTTTTGAGCCATCCATTCATTTGACGGACTGCCATCACCTTCACGATGAAACAATGCCTGCGAATTACAATTCCTTATTTACAGTAATCATATGAAAAACGAACAAAAAAAGGATGTCCCTCTTTCAGAGAAGTATAAGCGTTATGATGACTTATTTACTGTCCAGAAAACAACTCCCGAAAATACTGCGATATTACGCTGCAGTTAACGCAGACCACTCATCATGTAATATAAAAAGATCATTCAATGTTTTTCACTATCAACATAGCTAAACATCAACCATATCATTTCGCCCAACTACAGTGAAATGTAGATTTATAACCTTTTGTTGGTGTCCTTGCAAGGAAGTCTGAGAACGCAAGTCACTAACTCTCTTCTCCGTATTCTTTTGTTGCTGTGCCGATTTGCGCTGTGTTTGTGAGTTGCTTGTTTCCGAAGACTTATTATTTGCTCCTTCGACCGATGGAATACTTCCAGGAGCCATTCTTTTTACGATCTTTGCTGCTGGTCGTGAAAGCTTTGTCATTTGTATCTCTAAAAATTATGCTTCAGTTAACACTAATCTTAGATATCCCTTTTCGGCTACTAAAATTCAAGTATGCAACTTCTGTGTAGGCTTCGGAATTTCCGAAATTAAAAAACCTAAAAATATAGCAGTTTTTGTTTTGCTTGTGCATACTACAATCAAATCACCTTCTGCGGAAATCACGAAATCGCTTTCAACATTTACCTTCATCCTCATCATGTGTCTCACTTTCTTGGACACCCATATGGGATAATTGCTGTGCAACATCGCCTTTACCTTCTGGACGTTTCAGCATTCGAAATTCGACCCTCTGTGTTGTTTCCTGCTCATCCCGTCGAGTGGATACATCATATCCACCCACAGCACCCCAACATTCTCCAACTCGATCCAGTGAACCATCATTACTCTAAAACGCATAAGCTATGTGGACTTACATTATATATATATATATATATATATATATATTGAATTACGCTAACATTAATCTTTTGCAATCCAAAACCGCCACGAGTAGATGGATCCCAATCAGGATATGAATCATTTTCATATGCGTTCATCATTCTAACAGATCCATAAGCGGACGGTACGCTTCCACCTTCACTCTCCGATAGCGCTGAGCTCTAAATATTTCATTTTTGAGGTCATCCACAAATTGCAAGTGGCAACAAATATATGAAAGCTTATATCAATGATTATAAACATTAAAAATTGATGATGAATAAAGTTGTTTGTAAGGGAGTAAGCAAATTTTTCTTTTAATGAAGAAAAATACCGTAACAAATGCGTTATATAGCAAAGTTATTGTGTCGTGACAAACTATTTAAATGGGCATACTTGACTGGCCATACGCCTTTTTTGACGTGAGCGTTCGATAGCTGCTTCACGCTCAATATTCTGTCTGCGACCCAATTCTTCGTCGTGATCTCGAGTATAACAATTCTGAAGATGAAATTTTCCACAGTAATTACATAACTTCAGGAAAAATTTTCCCGTGACTTTCCTGTTTTATTAAGACATGCTACTTCTAATATTACCCCAAAGTGTCTGAAAATGTACTTGTGAAAATTCGGGAGCACATTGCTGCGGTTCCTGACCAGTACAGCCAATCGCGTTAAGCCATCTGTTTGTTTCTTCGTCATGCCACTCACTTTTACTTCTTGAACTGAATTCATCGAAATCAACGCCTCTGCAAACACTTCAATTCTTCAGTATCATCAAGCAACACGAAAACGTATAAATGTCAGCATTTTATCTTACTAACCGATGTAATTCCCAGATGCAAACGACAATTAAAAACAAGATTCCAAGATTTGATATCTGTTACATAACATGCAATATTAATGAACTTACCGATTATCACACACCACTCTGCGAGAATAATTCGATTGAATATCACTTGATACTGTTATCTGTGCAGTTTCGAGCACAACACCGTCTAAACAAATTTCAACAAAATTATGTAGGTTTCCACATGAAAAAAATTTTTCCCAAATATTACTTAAACATCTTTGAGGATTAGGGAGAGTTATTAAATTTTTTCGTAGAATTTATCTAGCCAAAAAAGATCTTGATGAAAAGAGTGAACCCTCAATACTGAAAAAATCTCAGATATTGTTACACACTCTTGCTGGGCCAGAAATTGGTGTTGCTTCAACAAAACCTTCCCTGCGCAACTTGCTATTTTACTCCTTGCTACCTAAATTTAAACTCGGCATACCTTTCAGTTTCTCCAAATATCGCCGGTTGCTGCAGCCTTCGTCGCCAAGTCCACTTTTCGGCTGTATGTGCTTTCCATCTGGTCCGTCTTCGGATGACTGTAAGTGTGCACCATAATTTGACACGCTTCGCGCAGAATCTGCCTATAATACAATCGCAAATTCAACTAGAGAATTAAACAAAAATATCCACTTTCTCAGAAACCGAAACTAAGTTTAATGATGTCATATTAATATAAGTAATTCATGAAAAAGACCAAAAATATGCATAATACCTGCGCTGGAACGTAACTTGGCGGTGGTCGAGAGTAATTTGGCGGTGGGATTGCTACACTTGTTAGGTACTGGGAAGAAGGAACACTTGTTGTGCCTGGACAACTCGTTTTTCGTGTTGGTATGTTTTCTACAAATAGAAAAACGTTTTTGACAATTAGGAAACAGATGAAACCTGTGCAGATGCCTCTCAGAATTTTGATGTTTTGAACTATTAGAACAAAATAAATGAAAATCTGTTAAATTCAATTTTATAACCAAAACTTTCCGTTAAACACCAACTAATTAAACTTGTTTTACAAATAATTAACTGTAAGTCTCCTAACCACAAAAGGTCAACTGTGGCAACCAACCTGTCGATAATGACTGACTGCTCAAAGTTTCCAAAGGACCTGAACTGGAAACAGATACGGTCGGCTGTAGTTTCGGTACTTGGAATGTACCATTTGGAGGTGGTGGAGGTGGAACTGCTGTTGTGTCGTAGTACCGAGAGGGCAACTGCAAATGAAAAACTTTAAAATTAATTAAGTTATCCAAAAAGGAAAATTACATTAACAATATTATATAATATACCTGTCTCTCTGTAACACGTGCAGTTACAGTGGTAGATAAATATGATGATCCTGAGTGCGAATGTAGCGTCACCTGAGGTACATCTCCTTCGTTTCGTGATACTGCCGAACTCCCCCCTGCACGCCAACTTCCAGATTCTAGAATAGAGTTGGTACTACATCTATAACTCATTCATTCAAACAATATGCACATCCGGACATAAAACTACTTTCTTGAACTACTTCCAGATACAGCTGGATTTTTCGGCTGCTTTTTCTAATTTTATAAGTGATAAAAATTAAACAAAAAATAATTTGAAATTTTGAGGATGACTCCAAACTGTTACTGACAATGGTGGTATAACTATTGTGTGACTATTAAAATGGAGGATTATAGAAATAGAAGTATAAGGAACCGGCCATTTGCCACATCCTCTCTTCCCCTCATCAAAAATTTTCTCTTTAAAGCGGTCAACAAGTTCCTGCAAGAAACATGAAAAACTAACTTTGTGGCTTGAGACTTTCGGTTAAAGCATTGCCGGATTGTTTTGCGATGGCTGCAGTAGCAGCTGCGAGTGATGGGAAATCTCTCGATGAGGCCGTCACTGTACTCGCACTCTGCAGTGCTGCAGCTTGCGCTTCCGCAAAATTTGGTTGTTTTGCCCATTTTGGTCGCAAATCGGTTGTATGCGGTCCACTGCCGCTGTTTATCCCGCTTAATGTACCTGATGCAGCTGTTGTTGTTGATGTGGATCCCGTCAAACTGGCTGATGATTTTACTACCTGTAAGGCTTTTTAACATTAGTCAAGTTGATTCTTAGAAACTCCAAAGTTAGGTTTTCAGGAGCAACCTTTATCAAAAATTGTATATTTCATTTTTGCAAATCTCACGTGTTCCCTTAGCCATTACAATAATGGCTATAAATCATGTAAAGTCCAGTAGTACAGAAAGCAATTGAAATCTAATAGTTTTTGACCGCTTTGCATTTTTCCAAATCTGTTTGGAAGACTTTGAAAGATCAAATGCCTTAATAATTTCCCCATACCGATTGAAAATCTGCTGCCTGGCCATTTGCTAGGTTTGCATCTCCTTTGGCCCAACCAGTGCCGCCCTGTGGCACAAGTGCAATATTAGGATCTTGTCCTTGACTCTCCGCTCTCAACGAAGGTAACGTAGCTGGTGGTGGCATACGACGTACCACCGCTGTGGTTTTTCCAAGACTTTGAAGTCCGCCATGCTTGCCCGCACCTGACATGAGAGCTAATGTACAAGAGATTCGATGTGAGCAGTTGTTAGCATCAGAAATGTTTATGAAGCAACATTATTAAATTTTCGAACACTGCGCTATTACAACTAATCTACTAATATTTATGATCTAAAATTACTTAAAAAAAGATTAGGAACCAACAAAAATTATCTAAACAAAAATAAATTAGGGTTCACGTACCGGGCGCCTTGACGGCGTTTTGATTCTTGCCCGCGTAGATACTATTTACGTTGTGGAGTTTAGGTTTAACGGCGCCCGCAGCGCCCCGCGCGGAAGACATCCAGAATTATATAAATGTAACAAGATACAATCAAAAACGGCGGAATGCGTAAAGGGAAGAATCGTGACTGCGGAAAATTTGATAACCTGTAATGACGGCACAGGCTAAGTCATAAGTGTGCTCAAAAAATACACTACCTTAAGAATCACACCAAACGAAAAACTTTAGTTGTAGCTTAAGATTTGAAAGAAGACTTAGCATACCGCAAATTTTAGTACTTTTGTATTGTGTCGAAAATTTTCGAATCAGAAGTCTAACCCTTAAATTTCGCAGTTTGCTAGCTCAAAAGTATTTTTAAAAAAAAGAATAATGATTTTTACCCCATTTCGTAACACTTTGAAAGTCTAAACAATGCTGATGTAAAAGGAATTCATAAAGACGATCGGTACTTTTTCGCTGCTATAACGCTCCATTACAAAACACTGACACTGTGCACTGTACTTCCTCAAAAATATTTATAAATCTATTGAATAACTCACTTCGAAGAAAAAAACCAAGGATGACGTACGCAGAGTACGTGTGGATTTAATGAATGCTGATGTATTGATACCAATTAACTTCAGTGACCAAATATAAAGGAACAGAAATCCAATAGGAAGCGCCACCACCGGATAATAGCTTTTCTCCAATCTGCAAGAAAATCATGCAGAACTTTCAATATTCTTACCGTACAACAAACCGCACGTCGTAGGTCCATAAAACAATAGTTCATAACAGAACCAAATGTAATTCATTCGCTATTTTTTTTCATACTGTTCTGATTAACTTGATTTAGCACAGAAACCCTTACATATGGAGTACACCGCCTCATTTTTTAGTCAAAAGCAGTAGAATTTATTAAAACCGAGTTCGCCTGGTAGGAAACATCCGATGAACTGATCCATCATCCACTGTATCTACTTTTTTAATTTGCAAAGCTAATCAGTATATTAGCCTCATCTGTCAGACAAATGTAAACTGAACTCATCATGCAGAGACCGTTATCAACTACCCCAATGTCAGATTATTGTTTCACCACTTCAGAAATAAACAAAAAATTTAGCCGATAAATGTATTAATGAAAAATGAAATAGATAACACTGCTAATGTTCATTCCTGAACTAAATGAACGACCTACAAAAAGTTGCCATTTTTATGTTCAAAGCGTCAAACTTTAAAGCATATCTAAAAGTTTTCACAAAGTTGGTCGTTGATAACACGACTGGAGCAAATTCAGCTTTGCAATGTCTCACTCAATAAGGCTACTTAGCCATAAGCAGCAGTAACTCTAAATTTAGAATGAGTTAACATCCAAAAAAGGAATGAAGAGAAAGTATAACAGTATTCCACAGATGATTTATAAGTAATATTCACAAAGAGATTTTAGGTTTTGCTGACAGTAAACTTAATGAAGCGGAGTTGGGTAAATGCCCATCGAAATACAACCATCGGCACAGAAGAAGCGGAACAAAAGCTCCAGCAAAGTAACCAACGGCAGATAGACGGATATACATACACATGCAACAGCCACTTCAACATGCGGGGTAAATGAGTTGGGAGGGATCGATTTAAAGATGGCGCTCTATGAACAGGAATGGATCTGACACAAGCGCGGGGAACGGGGTGGAAAGAAGGGTGAGCGCAATGATGAACTGAGCGTGCTGCAGGAAGCACGAACAGAGCCTCTCGACTCCTCTCTCTTCCAAACCACACACATACACACCAGCCGGTGTACCTCTAAATTGATGAGAAATATCGGCCACTAAGCAGCCACGGCAGTGCTCGCCTCTTCGTGGACATCAGTCACCCTTGCCTATTCGACCTTTCAACCCCCTTCTTCTCCCTCCACCGTGGACACCAGCTGCCATACTCGACCTTTCCTCTCCCTCTCGCATCCCCCTGTCTTATGTTCGCCTAACCTATTTCCCTTGTGAGAATGAAAGAGAAATGTTCAGAATAACGACAGATTGCACCATACAGGAGAGGAAAAAGCGATCATCACATACAAGAAGTCAGGGCAAAACCATTGCGTCTTCAAGCTGCGTCGCACACCCTTCCTTTAACTATGTGACATGCCGTACACTTCCTACCACTCTCCCTCTCCCTACTACCCTTTCAACACACACTCACACATACATACACACATTCACACACTCGTTGCATACACACACACACACACACACACACACACACACACACACACACACACACACACACACACACACACACACACACACACACACACATCATCCAGTCCAGCCTTCCATTCGATACCAAATGACAACCACCGGCACAACAATTCACAACATGGCTAAGGCTGTTTCAAACTAATCGTCTGGTTTGGAGATGCACGCGTAAGGAATGCGTCATGTAACTTCAGAAAAAGCAAGGCTCAATAACAAGTAAATAAAGGTAAATCAAATAACGAGATTACTGAGATTACTGAGCGCCGATCCAATCTTTCATTTCTTTCTCCTTACTCTTGCCAACCTATCATCATCCTCCAATTCTAAAAAAGAATTCAAAACTTGTGGACTAAATAATCCGGAACACCCGGAAAAACTTTCGATCTAAAATACACATGCATAAATGCGTAAGTACCGCGTGAAATGACCGTTTCATTACAGTCACTACAATCGCCTCGTACATAGAAACCGATGATCTCACTGTTACCGGTTTGTGACCTACCACCCAAAATACAGCTATAAATGCACTGTCGCCTAATCGCC
Organism: Litomosoides brasiliensis; assembly: GCA_013365375.1. NCBI lineage: Eukaryota > Metazoa > Nematoda > Chromadorea > Rhabditida > Onchocercidae > Litomosoides > Litomosoides brasiliensis. Next base: position 65,785 of record JABVXW010000007.1, on the reverse strand, counting down.
TAACACCAAACGTCACCAGTCGTTTACTAGCGGTTATGATTTATTCAACTCAAAATACTTCTTAACACCCTAGGATTACTACACCACCAATGCTGAGCGATCCACCGGTAGGGTCAGCGCATGCCGGATATAGTAACGAAGAAGCTCACAGTTCACGCAGTTTAGGCACGCAAGAAAAATTTGCCACTAATACCTAGTTATGCGCATTTCACGAAATCCACTTCATTCAAGATATGAACAAAGATCAGCAGCGTAAAACGGTCGAGAATATCACACATCTAAATGCTTTTTCTGACCGCACCTATTTACTATTTTACAAACAACAGCAACCTTTCCTCACATTATTTTCATAATGTAAAGTGGGATTAACCTTATAAGTGAGTTCAACTGAATCCGAAATATAAATATACCTATTCCTTATCGATGATTATTGGTTATTTCTTTCCTTTCTGGAGGATTTGATTCTCGTTACCGGAGCCTGGAACTGTACAGGTTAAAAAGGTCGACAACAGTAAGTCACAAAAAATGACAATCATTAACTGCACAATGAAACAGTTTCTAAATGAACGGTTTCGCGATTGGTATTCTGGATTTTTTTTGTAAGAATATTTAGTTCTTCCTTGCAAATACATCAACAGAGAAAACAATCTGGGAAACCATGTGAACTCTAAAGATGATTTATACAGATATAAGTCTGGCGACATGCAGGCGATATGCCATTTCATACAGGGCTCACTCAATTTACGATGGTCCCTCCATCACGAGCTGTAGCAGGGCTTTCACTGAATAGGTGCATAAGTCAAGATATCGTTAGCCTAATTTATAATATTTCTAACTTGACGAAGCACTGGTATAAACGCATATGTCTACGGATCTCTGCTCTAAAACCATTTATACAATGCTAAATGTTGCAAGTCACATTCACCTTAAGCTGACGCCTAAATACGAAACAGTTTTATTAGCACCATTTCTTAATCATCACATTCACATCGACCACAGAAATATCTCACATTTTTTTTTACACAAAATATCCCCCGATAATGTTTCATGGCTTAAGCTCTCAAGATAAAGAGGATCCTGATTTCACTGAGCAATGAGTTATTCCGACGTAACTTTGCAGACTAACACCAAAACATTATATTAGATTATAGGTTCGTTAATTCTCGTACTAAAGCAGCAATTATTTCTTTCTTGCATAGAAATTATCTCAGAGATGCATAAACAGGAGTAGATAAATAAACTAATTGCTTTAGAGTATCAAATAAACACCTGATTGCTTTGCAGTGTCAAAATTCTTTTTCAGTGGGACTCTGGAATCGACATGCAGCAGTGCCTGTGTAACATACTTCACTACCTTGTAATTACAACAATCTCAATTGCAAACTGGTCTGTCAAATTATTACTCCACCGCATTTCCTCACCTCCTTTTAAGCCCCGAAACACTCACGGGTGAACCACTATATTATAGTGTAGAAGGCAATACAAAATCCACATTCCTTGTGCCCCAATATCGGTATATGCCGATGATATATTTGTGCCACTCTGACTAGATTATGACGACCCTTTCGTCCCATCTACATCTTACTTCCCGCGGATTTCGAACTGTCGCAGTCGATGAGGTCTTTTTTTAAAGGCTCTGTTCATAACTACGTAGCCCTTCATTGTAACTCTAAAAGGCCTGATGGTATTCACTACCACTTGCTACGTATAATTCATTCCGGATGGTCCATTTGTTTCAGATTTCAAGTTGCAAATAGCCGATAAATCATAACCTTTATCACATTTCACAATGAATACAAGGACTGAAACAAGTTTCCTTTACTTCGTACACATCGAACTTACAACCAATAAGTATCATTCTAATCACAGACTTTGTTACACTAAATTAGGGCCTTATCCGATTGTTGTAGCCACAAGAAGTTCTTCAATAAAACTGAAACATCATGTGGATACTTGAAAATAGACATTTCAAAAAAATTAAAAAACTAAAAGATTCAAAGAAATAATATAAACAGTGTAATAGCCATAACGTATGGAGTCCTAAGACAGGGTACATGAAGCAAACAATTTTATAGCCTGCAACATCGCAAAGTGTGGGCAGTATTTCATGCCATAATTTTAATTTGACCCGAAAAATAAAGATAAAGGACTGGGTGCAGAAAGAATATAAACAGTGCTGCGTAGTTGAACTTTGTTGCTCAAGTTTTTGAAAATATTACCTAGTGGAATTAATCACTGCCGTAGAAAGAAGAATGGCGTTTGACGGACCAGGTGAAGTTCGTCCACGCTGATTTCCCATGTGCACAGCTCGCGACTCCTCATATGTAGCACCACCAATAACGAACAAAATGATATTATCTATACGATTCCTGTAGAATTTCTAAAGTGTATTCCACTTTTAACTTCGTTCGTGAAATTTTTTGCTATTATGTCCAAAATTTTGAGTCAGAGACTTGAAACACGTTTTAAATTTGTGAAAAATTAACAAAGTTTCATTATTTACCCAGTTGGATTCACCAAAGTTTTATTCCTAATTAAGATCATCAGATGAACTGATCTTCAGCAGAGGATTAGATGGTGTGGAAAGGGAGAACTATTTACATTTCAACAATTTTAAAAATCTAGAATGAATGACCAATTTTCGTAAATTTCGAACGCAAAAGCAGAGACGTTAAAATTTCTGGGCGCAGCATTTAATAAACTAATTCAGAAATACTGGACGCAAAGAACTAACGTTAGCGGCGGCAGTATATATGGATATGCTGTATCGGAGAGACGACCCTTGGAGAGTGAATCAATTAATTCAGTAATATACGGTTCATGCTGTGTATAAATATTTTCAACTCCTTTCAATCCTTTGATGAAACGTTTGGTCATTGCTATTGCTGTGCCACCAAAGAGATCATTTTGTCGACGAACTGAACCGCCGAAATCGAGAACGGCTCTTATTACCTGCATATATATATATATATATATATATGTAACTGAATAGTTTATTGATATTTTACTTTTGCCTTCAATGAGGAAGTGAAAAAAGATTATAAAAATCGAAAATTCCATTTTGTGTTTTTTTTCTGAAACAACTTTTCCTGGAAATCATCACTCAGTGATATTGAGACTCAGGAATATATATATATTCCTCTACAAGCAAAAGTTCAGGAGTGCAGGAAGAGTGGAGGGAACTATTTCACAATGTATACACCTTAATATTTTGACTGCTGACACCTTTCCGTCTTAACAATTGCACTAATCCATGGATGTCACTATTAGCATGATTTTCGAATCGCAGAGCATATAACATCACTAGTCTCGTTGCATCCTGAATTACAGTATCTAAACACATTGAAGGATGTAAACATACAAACATTTTCAGAATTTCTTAACCCTTTCTACTCATCTTTTTTCCACTATGCATTATACATCTCATATATATATATATATATATATATATATATATATATATATATATAAGCAAATCCATATAATCCAATAATGCAAATTCATATAATTCTATTAAATTCTGAAATTTTTTAACAAAGTGCTGGCTTATGACACATTTGAACTTAACCAGCAAATAAGCTTAACCAATTTTTTTGGGAAGAAAAAGTTACAAGATCCGTAGTCTGTTCATGCTGCAAAAGACGTCGGACAGTAGCCAAACAATGTGAGTGCTCACCACCACTTGCGAGTTGCTGTTCTGCTTCAGAAATTTCAAGCAAATTCCTGTTAGCTACTAATTTTGATAACTCACCAAGTACCGTTAAGTGTTTGCTAACTGTACCTGAAAATTGCCTTATTCCAATATTTTTCAATATAACATTTTAATCCATTTATCTGGACCAGCAGTGAAATCTATTTGAGTTATAGATCATTCATTTCTTTCGCGCACGACACTTCTGCTAGACATTCTACCTGCTCGGAATACAAAAACAAAAAAAACATATTCGTGTTTAAGTTGTCGCCTAAAAAAACTTCTCTTTAAAAAATGAAAATAAAAAAACCAAAAAAGAAAAATCAGTAATCTGTTACATTAGTAAGTAAGGCATATTTCATTACCGGAAATCCTTTTAAACTGCGGATACTGTTCAACGAAGTTTTTCATATCAGCAATCGATTCAAGCTTTTGATTGGTTTGTGATTTTCGTTGAAATTCTGTTATCAGCTCTTTGATATTCTGGCCAATTTCACCAAAATTAGCATACATGTTCTGGAAAAACGAAACAGTTGTAAGTCGTATACAATGTCATAAACATGTAAAATAAATTACATCATTTTTTTAGGGTTATTAAATGCAATTTGAATCATATCCACTTATTTACTAATATAGCTTTGTAAACACAGTTTAATAAATTATTGTACCAATTAATTATTGTACTGAACTTTTTTAAATTTACAGGTTAAGCTCATATATTTGCAATTATGAACGGTCATGCTTCACTTATGTAACCGACTAGCATTTTTATAAAAAAAAACAATGTTTACAAGTTTTAGAGTTTCTATACCTTTGAATAAAACGGATCATGAAGGGGAGAAAGTATTAAAGCACCGGTGTTTGAAGCCGTATTTATATTAACGCGATGATTGTTGATACCCACAAGTTCATGGACCTGAAACTATGCACAAAAGGAAATGCGACAGAAACCCTTAATATAAGTTTCAGATGAAGTAAAAATCAAATGAAGTACCATAGCTTCATAGGTCCATTGATTCAACAGAGGAGTTACTGGATCTTCACTTCGATCAATTATTAATAAAACTGTATCCGTTTTGGCATTTTCAAACAAACTTTCTTCACGAGCGATTACCTTGGCAACTTCTTCGGCCAACATTTTACTATCTTTGTTTGACTTTTGATATCTTAAGCAGCATATATATTTTTATATGAGAATTTAAAACATCAAAATAAATGTCTTAGTTGTTTACAACACTTCATCTTCCATTTTCTAAACATACAATCCCTTTCTTCACGCGTGTAATTTGCTGTACGATATAATTTGCTCAGCCAATTTACATAGTAAAATATTCTGGAATAAAACGTAGAAAAAAAAAACTACGTTATACCGTATTTGGGGTTTTTTCTTCAATGCAAGTAGAGTAGCAATGATTGAATTTAGAGATCGCGTAAAAACTGATGTTAAAACTGAGAAAGATGAGTTATAGCTGTGAAGAATATTTAATGACAGAAGATGAGGGCACAAGGGAACGCCATCCATGAAGAATTCGTGCATTTCACGGACCTAGAAACGACAGACTTTGTGGAATTTAGTAACAGTATGTAGTACAAAAAAAAGTAAAAAACAAAAAAAAGCAATTACTTAACAACCCTGAAAACTATATCTTTCAACTCCATTATCGCAATAAAAGTTATCGGATAAAGACATTTTGTAAAATATATCAGTAAATTTAGAATGCATCGTAGAATCTATCTCAAATGTTAATGTGCATAAAATTTATAAAATATCATACGGTTTCCTGATCATCTGCCTCAGCCAGTGATTTTACGTCAGTTTTGCTGATGATATTACAAAAATCTGGAATGAAACCCTTAATCAAATTGATTAAATGTCAAAGTGCCTACAAGAACTACTTAATCTGTTATAGAAATCACTATCATCCCTCGACTTACAGAGCAAAAATACTACTAAGAGGTGTACTTACATATGTAATATTGACCATATTTTGGGAATCGCAACTCTTCAGCTAATAAACGAATATTTTCCGTCGTAGGTCGTAAAAATGCTACACATTTGAGATGCTTGATTGGCTCTCTACAATTTTTGTTTAAGGATTTCAACTTACATTATGAAAAATTCCAAATGAGAAACAAAAATTACATAACATCTAAGGTGGTATACCTTAAAGCAATGGAATCGATACGTTCGAATAAATATACTTCTTTCTGCATCATATCGCTTTGCGCATAAACACAGGATACAGCGCTGGTCTAAATATTCGATATACGACTGTTTCGAATAATGAATTAACTTTGCAAAATGATCCATGCAATTCACCCGTATTTTCATCCTTTATATTTCCCTACGTCTCTACTTCTTACGTTCCTATTTCATAAGAGTTTCGCGATGCAAGCATGGACAATGCCTTTCCCCGTATGATAGCAAATATTTTACTCCCAACAAACCCCACAGACAAGTAAACTCCCGCTCTTTTACTTCACAACTTAAAGCTTTTAAATCGTAATAAGCACGCCACGCCTCTTTATTTCACATTATTTTTGAATCGATTTAAAAGGCTTATGATTAAAACTGCACATTTTTACCGTGCATTTATCCATCAACATCACTTTCATGCCTGGACCGGCCAACCTGATCATCTCCGATATGTACTGCTGGGCAGCCGCAACAACATTCATTGGATTTTTGTTCTATTTTCTGCCCTCGCAAATTACCATATTTCTCCGTAATATTTCTGAAAAGAAAGACCCGTCATCCATGCGTAAAAACTATGGGCCCAGTGAAGTCAGCAAGAAAATCTCAAAGATGACCATCAGAACTAAAGACGTCCACAGAAGAAAAAACGAAATTAAATGTTCCGTAATTCCGTTCCGCATTGGTACTTCAAAATAATATTTGAATTGTAGCCGTTAAAACTTATTAAAAAAACTCTTACACATTTATTTATCCACTGCATCATTTTTACTATAAATATTTTATACTTATTACCGTTTATGAATCAGTCATTGTGCAATGTAAGTTATATGATATTGAAACAAGATAACACTTGAAGACAGAAGAATGCATGATGTAGCAAATGAACTTTATCTACAAAACATAAGGCAATCAATAATTTTGTTAAATGAGGTCAAATTATGATAATGAGTCATACAGTTAATAACAAAAGCAATCTTTATTCGATTTCTGAAATTCAATCTACATATTCTCAGAAAAATATGAAGAGATAGAGATATGACCCATCACTTAACTGATCAACATTGACCAGTGGTATAAAATTAAAGCTAACAACGGAACTCTGATTACAAATCATGATGGTTTGCACAAACAATTTAATATGTTATTGAACATGTTTTCTTCGGACACAGAGATAAGAATACGAGGCAACCGATTTGCTAACTGTTTTAATGGGAATATGATAGCTATTCTCTGCTTCATGTACGTATGTAGCAAATTTCGAAGGCATCTGGAATGAACCGGATTCAAATTTAAGAATGCAGAAATTAAATTGCAAATTTCACCTTTGCGTTACAAATCTCTTTAATCGAGCCCATTAAATGACACATGACAGAATAAACATAGGCATCATTCAGTAAAAAAGATAGCACCACCTTGTCTGAATATTTTGTTCAAATAACTGCAGACTTACAATTATATCTCTATTATCCAGGCGCACAGCTCTTTTCTCTACCCATCTGTCAAAAAGCAATTGACCTGATGGGGTTAACATGTTGCGATGATTTAAAAAGGAATCGTTTGTCAAAAAGTAAGCATTTATTCCAAGTTCCATAACTGCTAATAACACAAATAAATCATCGTTACTCCTGGAAAAACGCGTTGATAAGAATTTCTTAGCACTACTGACATGAACTTCAAGAAGAAAATCCATTGCTCCTGGTATCAATTATACCAAGTGACGGAATAAAAATAAGAAATGCATTAGAACCATAACTAAAAAACACGACGGAAGTGTTTTCTAAAGTAGAATTTCATTATATGGTTTATATAAGGTTGAACAACAAGAAAACCTCCTAAAAAAAATCAGAATGACTATCCAGTTCGATTTCCCTTTAAAAAAAGAGAAAAACCATACATTCTGTGGCAGAAAAATGCTGACAAGCCCGAGTTGCTGAATTTATCATGTTCATTCCATACGCGATTCGTGTCGCCACCTTTTCGGACAATAAGCAATACATTAGCAAATATATCTAAAGACCTCTTTAACACTTCGTCAATTCCATACCTTGATCTCATATTATTGATACCTGTATATAAAACATTGAGAGCATCAACAACCAAAGAGTGTCGGTCCTGAAAAATTTACTACCATAGAAAGAATTATTTCAATCTTTAGTGAGTTAGTGTATTTTCCTTGCATGAGACGCACAGTTCACCCACTTCGCCCAACCAACTCTTATTGAATTCTTAATTTATTTACTCAGCAGTATTTCCACTCTTGCATTTGCATTTCTAAAAAACGGCACGCATAACAAAGCAAATATTAAGGATTTCATGATGAAGAACAAGAAACTCAAATGACCAGTAAAGTGAATATTTGAGAGTTTTAAGAGACAATTTTAAGCATAAGACAAAAGCAAACTTTAGGAGAATTTATTTCTCGCTTTATATGCTTCTTTAAATTAGAAATCTCTTGATCTGTAGCACTGGAGAATACTTGCATATCATCCGACAAATATTTCCTACAATAAATTTATTTCAACACAATTAAAATATTTTCCCTGTAGAAAAATAGCTGCTTTAATATTATTGTTCATTATCCTCATTAGCAAAAAAACAAACATCAATTTGAACTAATTGAACTGTAACGTATTCCATGTGATCAATAATATATGATCAGGACAGAAAATTTTAATTTCGAAATCAAACAGATAAAATTTCCTTTATAAAAATTTATCTCAGTACACCTACATTATTTCGCTTTTAAGTAAGTTGAATTCTGCTTCGGACAAATCCTCGCTTTTCATAAACTTTCCTTTACAAATACAGCAATCTCCAGCATCCGATATAGTTGGACTGCCAACATCCCAATATTTTGACCCGCTGCAAAATAAAAGAGTAAAAACAAGAATCCATGAAGTCTTAAAAAAAGCAAAAATTAGTATTCTGATGCAATGTAACTGTAAATTATCGAGAACTGTTACACAAATCAAAGTACTATGAAACTGCATGCATCACTGAGCGATACACGAGTCTATGTGTACAACCTGATCACAACCAATGAATTGTTAACCAGTTATAAAGCTGTAAGAATACCAAAAAGTTTGTAGAAAACGGTTTGGTTCGCACTTACCGGATTATAGAATTGAAATGCCACATGTTGTCAGCCAAAAGGGTAATACTGCGTTGTGAAAGATATTGCAAATATGTAGATGATATAGCTGGATGAGAATTGGTATGCAAAGCGAGAACCCGCAATAACTGGTCGTTTTTAAAGAAATCATAATTTGTCTCCTTTGCAAGCAATGTTTGGAAGAGGTTCAATTTTCCAAAGCGGACATAATTAGCTATAAAACTGATCAATTAGTTAGTAAGCATATAAAAAACTAGAACAGTTGAAAATGAACTGGTTTTGGGAAAACTATCGATTAAAGATATTACCTAACAAAGCAGTGATAACTACAGGGCGTAACATCAAGTTTGCTGGCAATTTTGGCACAATATTCATGGGATAACATGACTTCAGAAGCAACGAAACAGTTGGTTTCAAGAAATACGGCATTTTATTCGTCCGCAATAATAACTCTTGCCAAAGTTCTTCGTCACTTCTTTCAGTGACATCTTCTATGTAAATGCAAACAAGCAGTTCAACCATTTCAAGCACTACGTATGGTGGCAGCGAAGATGAAGAAGAACATAAGCTAAAAATCATAAAAGTTTTGGGAGAAAGCCAACAATTTAACTAAAGGGTATAGCGTAAAGCAAAACAGAGTAACAAAAACTTTTTGATTAGTAATCAAGACACACAGTTATACGTGTTTGAAAATCCAATTTTACAGTTCAGCTAAGAGATGTGTTTTTCTCAGTTCACGAGAAAGCTAGCAGTAACTAGTAATTCATAGCACAGATCAAGCTTATTATTGAATTATCTTGTTTCAAAGTGGGATCACAAACCGCTGAAAGTAAAACAATTTGAAGATAAATTTTTCATTTTTTCTCCTTCATTTTGTACGATAAAATGCAAAGACAAAACCACAAAAAAGAAAAACTTACTGCCTCAAAAGTAAGCGACCTGTTTTTAGATAACGAACGTCCTTCAGGATCCGCAATGCACTTAGGTGTTTCATACTACCAAATATCTTCATGCGCTCGCAGAACTGTTCAATACTAACGTCATGCAGTGCATCATTTATACAACCGCAGTAAGTTAATTTTTCAGCATTTGTCCTCGGGTACTGAAGCAAAAAATAAAACCTTTGTTTATTTCAAATCAATTTTTTCTGTAAGAAAAAATTGAGTTCGATAATCTCCACATCATCAGCGCCAGCACATACCGCATTTGCTCAGCGGTGCTACATGCTATTTACATTTCAACTTTCAAGATCTTGATTCATTTTACGATGATCTTGCAAATAAATGAGCTTTCCATCGCTCTGAATACAAAAAAGTTTTAAGTGCTCAGAAATATGCATCACAGTTGTCGAGAACTACTACACAAATAAAGTGAAATAAGGTTTCATAAATTAAGGGCATAAATCCCAAGCAAAATTCAACCATTTTCTTGTCTATTTCATCATATATTGTTTAATTTTCTAATCAAAAAATTTCATCGAAGATTTTAATTGGAATAAAACGGAATCAAACTTTTGATGATAAATTCTGGTTTGAACAAGCGCTAGTACCGGTAGAGACAATAGAACTAGCCGACACATTACACATCACATGAAAGAAACGATTTCCACCAATATTAACCTACAATAATTGTTTTCTTGATTCAAGTAGCAATGACTCAATATCTGGCACCAGCTTATCAATATGATAGAGTTAAATTGATTATTAACAATTGCTACCACTTGATTAATAGTATATTTTTATTCATTATTTTATGAGTTAAGAAAAACTCCAAAAATTAATAGTAAAAAGCAGAAAATCATTGTCGACATTGCTAGACATAACGCATTTTATTATTTCAACATTAGCAAATCTTTGGAATCCTCATTTGAAACAAGTGAGGATTTAAGAACCTAGGAATTCAGAAGAATTCAACTCACTAGTATAGGAAGATGAGGAAGAATTCTGCACCTTATCAGCATCATTCACTTTTGTCAGTAAAACTCCCTCGTCCACTAGCTTTCGTTTGTAGTTTTCGTAGTTATGCTTACGAATAAAATGTGGGACCTGAAGAAAACATTAAAGTATTTCTAAGTATTTTGGAACATCGTCAAACGAAGGGAGTTTTACGAAAGGGGATTCATCATATTCTAAGTCCTTTTCTTGTGCACTAAGACAGCTTTTATACTTGAGTTTTCTTTGCACTCAGGGATTTATTTGTCGAGACTTTTGAGTACATTTGCTCCAAATTTCTGAAGATGAGGTGTAAGGTTGTGTTCAAGTTCGAGAATACAGGAAAGATTAAATAGGTCGACCTCGTTTTGCAACGTATCCAAAAATGTCGAAAAAAATTTTCATAACAGTTCAGGTTAAGATTACGTCTTCAATCTGACTTTTTAATTAAGCGAAATGAATGGTATTAGTAAACAAACTGAAATGAAAGAAAATAATTGGTTTACGATTGATCAATAAAGATCGTAAAATTAATGATACAAAATGATTTGCTGGCCATATTGTCCTTATCATATCTTTAGTTATTCCCATATACAGTCAAATATGCGTACCCATGATGCAGGGCAATTCTTTTCGAACTTCTCCTTCAACTTTTTACACTTCGATTCGTTGTAAGTTTTATATTCCTCGTAACACTTAAAATATTCGTCCCGTGATTGATAGCACTGTTGTCTGCTTGCTTTCAAGCCAGCTTCCGCACCAGACATACAAATGAAATTATCGAAAATTCAACTGAAAATGACAGAAAGAGTAACCCGATGTGTTAAAGTTGAGAACCTGAAAAGCATCTTATAGTAAAAAAACTGCCAGCAGTCTTTCCACTCATTATCGCTCTACGGAATTCACAATCTCTCGAAATTTCTCATAGTTCATCGCTTACCCACATCCTTCACTTTTCTGCCCATCCCACTACACACTCAAAGGTAGGAAATGGCAAAACAATACTGTCAGTTAACCGTCATCAGCTCCAATCGCTCCACTCAAATACATTTGCTAAGTTTCACCATGAACGACTACCGCCATGAAAAATGAGATCCCACTCCCTCACAAGAACATCTCGGAAGTACTTTCGTCCAGCAGTACTATATGAGTAGAAAAGAATGGTTGATGCTTAGGCCTTTATTCAGTTATCTGCTAGCAAAATACAATGTATGTAAGTCTTTATTGTCAGAACTAATAAAATCGACAAATGCCACAAGATACAGATGACGGTATTGGATGAAGAGGAAAAAGTTAACGACAGATTATACGAATTTAGAGTGAAAAATAATTTTCGAACCAAAATAATTTTCCATATATATTTTCAAAAGAATACATGGGAAGTGAGTGAATTATTCTGTGAAAAACCTATACATTTCCCTCTCACATACAAATTGGACATAAACGAATAAAAATTCAAAAACTGTAAAATGTTCAGTATGAGGTGATGCTAATTTCAAAAGGAGTATGTGGTTTCGCCTCTTCTGAACTGTCTTTACCCTCAACGCGTGTTCCTCCAGCTGCTGCTAATGCCACAATTTCTTCCTGAAAACTATCAAAGTTTAAGATTTAAAAAAATAGCTATTTTAAATTATTTTTCTCTCAGCTCTTTTAAACATTACATGGAATATTTTTTAAGGCCCATATGATTTATATAAATAAATGAAAAATCTAATTATCTGATAGGACAGAAGTAAAAGTGAGTGCATTATCATGTAACATAATACGGATTGCTACAGTTATTGGTTAATTTTTGTGACAGCATGGGCATGGTTCGGGTCAATTTGTGACAGATAGACTGATGTCTTCTTATTAGCAAGATTTCCCACAGCCTGACTGGATTTGATACCCCATTTTGAATGGAAGGGCGATCTCTTAACATTATTGGAAGAACTTTTCCATTAGATGACAGACAGTTCTGATGAATTTATGTTCTCACGCAAGTAACCACTTCTAGAAAATGCAATTTTTTTCAACTGTAAGGGGTTTAAATCAACTAGAAACCTTTTCTTGTCCAGCTTTTTTGTCACGGAGCATAATTATTCCACCCTGTGAAAGTGCTTTCAACGGTTTGTAGCGATTATTTTCTGTCATTTGCAAAGTTTTCAACTGTAAGCGAACAATACGAGCTGGATTTTGCAGAGTATAGTTCGTCGGTTCCAGCTCTTTGCTGAAAAAATTTGGTCAAGTGAAAACTGTCATCATAAAACTCTGTCATTTTCAGCAAGATTATAAAACATTGAAAAAGTGAAATTATAGAGACCGACTCTGACACTCTCCGAATTTTTCCTCGTACTTGCTTAATATGTCGAGATACACGATAGCTAAGGAAGGAAGAACACGTGTTTAGGGAGAACGAAAGAGAAAAACAAGTTGGGCTGATATAAGTTTATAAAATCCTTTTCGTCGAATAAATTTTAAAAAATGCGAATGAAATCCATGCAAAAATAATCAGCAACTGAGCAAACTTGAGTCGTTTAGTGGTTATAATAAAAAATTAAACACTCCCTAGAGGGACTGTCAATAATCCTTTGAATGTTTCTTATGTTCATATATCACAAACGTACTTCTTCGATTCAGCTAATTTATGTTCCGAATTTGAAGCAGTTGCAGCAAGCATAGCTGTGGCAGAATCAGCTACTACTGTTGCAGCATGCGTACTGTCAACCTCCATTTCCTCTTCGTTGTCTTTTTCTGCTTTTTCATCCTTAACTTTGGCTTCTTCTTTGACTACAGCAGCACTTGACCGATCAAGAATTGAAGTTTTCTTTTTATGACTTACGGAAAGAACTGCTGTTTCCACCTGAGAATAATTGATTCATTTTCACATTGAATTTATATTTTAAGTTAAGCTCATCTGAAGAGTTTGAAATCAACGGATTTTTTTATATACGTACAGTACTAGTATTAAACTTATATATGAACAATTTTAGCAAACAAAAATAAAAAAAGTGAAATGGTCTTTTTTGACAGTTAGACGAATCCTCTAATCTCTACTGACTTAAAACCTTAAATATATGTATTACAAGTATTCCTTTTATTTCACACTTCATAAACACTAAAATACCTTCTCATTTTCTTCCTTTTTCTTCTCTTCCAATGGAGGTGGATAAGCAAAAGTAGAAGGTTTTGCATTACAACGAAATTCCGTTCTTGGCATCTAAATAACAAAAATGAAAAATAGCTGTAAACTCACTGGGGATGACTAAGCTAGGAAACTCTTCGAATCTAAAAGTTCTTTTAGATATCGAAAGAAAAAATTTATCTATTGCGATCGTGCTCAATGTATATTATTTGATCTTGACCATATCCATTTGTCTGAATTCTGCATGAGTGATAAAAGTTTAAAATAATCTTAACTGACTACTAATGTTTGCTAGAGTCATGCGTTAGAAAATATTGAAATCGAACGAACTTCAAGATTAAGATTAAGACCAATCACACACGTTGGTTTGAATGCTAGTGACGAAAAGTGTGTTAAGGAATGCCAGTACCAATACTGAAGGAATACGAATGTTCCAACAACACTCGGCATGTCAGGATGACCGTTACGATTATGAAGTGATATCGTGACGTTACGACCGCCGGCATCGATGATACCTTGAGCAAGAATTGCACCTAGTTTCGTGATTGAATCTTCGCCTTTTTCGGTTATCATCTAAAATAAAGTAATAATAACTGGGAGCAACAGTAGAAGACATAAATGAAGATTACAGCAAAAACAAAAATAACATAATGAAACACCTTTAACTGATCAAACATTGCTATCATTTGATGTTATGCACCCCTATCATAGATAAAATTAATCAGTATGTTCGTAAGAGCTATGAATTTAATATACAAATGGAAAGAAGTCCTATCAAATGTCTGTGAAGAACTGAATCTCTAAAATAGAATTCACTACCTTCGTCAATGTTTTTCGGAATTCATTTACTTTAGGACAGATTGAGTCTGTTTGTTGAATCAGAATGAATGATAAAGCAATGACAGCACCCTGTCGAACAAAGTTTTCTTTGGCATTCAATAGTGGATCAAGCAGTGCGATGGCTTCCTAAAATTGTGGCGAAAAGGTCATATTCCTTCATCTTTTTCCCATTCACGTTATATTAATTAATTTTAATGATGATGAACGGGAAGAACATCTCCTAAAGTCTCGGAAGGACAAAAGCATTAGAAAACCATAATCAAATTATCCAAGAGGGAACGATACAGATATGTAAGAAAGTAACGGCCGTTTTTGTCATTCTTTATGCTCTTGCCTTCCTAATTTCTTTAGTTTTCTTTTGGGAGTAACCTTCGTATTCAAGTCCTCGAAGCTCAGTTCGACTGTTACTAAAGATATAGAAATGTATCGATGACCTTCCAAACTTTTTAAAAATTCCAGAACCAAGAACCGCAAGTTCTAACTCCAGCTCCCCTTTTCGTCTACTGTATTCAGTGAGAGAGACCATCTTATTAAATCACAAAAAGAATAATCTTCCTCTCCTTGTCGCCTTCCCGTACAGTTAGAAACATTTTAGGAAATAGTACAAATATTCACTGATTTTACTTGACACAAATATATAAATATTATTCGAACGGTAATACTCTAAGAATGACTAAAAAACATACCTTATAACCGGATCCAGCACAAGAAATGCCTAGTGCCATAGCAGCGCCATATCGCACATGTGGGTTAAAATGTTCCGCTAACATACCCGTATAACTAAGACACTGTTCCGCATCACTTAAATAAGTTGGTAATTTTTAGGTATTTGGAAAAACGAATAGAAATAAAAATAATAAAGAAAGCAAAATTTAATTTAAATATTTCCGAATAATGCTTTCAATTCTTTGTATAACTTCTTAAATTACATTCACTTGTCATTCACACTACTTTTTCTACTTGATATGATTACAGCGCCTAACCCTAGAAGATTTTCAATAAGTATGACACCGGGGCAATTATGAGGGAATTCAAAGTGATGCACGAAATCATTCAATATTCTCTTTCTCTCATTCATTCATCCATCTTTTACCTTCCGGATGTGGTAATTGTGATAAGTACCCTTCCCTCCGCTTAGAGTTAGCACTTGTCTAGAATTTGTTAAAACTATGTAATAAGTATATTGAAAACATCCACTAAATGGTATCTGAATTACAATCTTTTCTATACATTAGGCCTTCTTTTTTTTTAAAAAAAAATAAAAGATCAATAAATATAATGTGGAAAATCCCACTAAAACTACTCATTAATCAGGCAGCCAATCAACCGAGCATCCACTACCGGTACCAATTTCACACAACACCTGCCTACTACTATCAATGCTTATCATAAGCTTTTCGCACCTGCATTTATCCATTAAGACCGACTAAATATCTTGTTTATTCACCATAGCTTTACATATTAAATCAATCGTTAGTCGCTCAGTTGATCCTATTCACCTTACAAACAAATCAAGATTTTATAACTTTTTAAAAAATTCGGTGTTTTCGATAGCTAACTACTTCCGCACTAATTTTATTCTCAGAAAGATTTATAGATTAAACTGGATTAAGATTCGTTTCAGCAAGGTTTGGTATTTGGTATAGCTTCTGTATGCTGCAGAGATCCAAACCTCTAAGCATACGTCGCCTGTAGATGCAGTAATAATACACTTATAGCAATCATTGTGAAAATGATGAACGGTTATAAGCATAAATTTTTCCCATCGGAAACACTTCATTTAGCAAATCCTAGAATGCTAGAAGAAAAAGGATTTCGGAGAGCATCCCATCCGAACTCAGAAAATGTCATTCAAAATGTGAGCAACCGTTCTGAAACAAAAAATTAGTCCAACGAAGCGCCAATAATTGTATTTTTACTGAAAAATACTTAAAATAATTGTACTTCTAGCACTATGATATAAGCTTATTCTGCTTAATTTACGACACGTCACTCCTCTTGCTGCTATAATGTCGGTGTTGTCAAAATGCAGATTTCTTAAAAGCTAAAAGATATCAACTAGAATTCTGAAAGAACATATCGTCGTGAGGAATCATTACTTCACCTTTCAATTTTTCTCCCCTTTTGGTCGCTACAGTGCAGGTAGTGAGGACTGAAACAGGTGAAATCATAAGCATTAAGAAAATTTATTGCCATCTCACTTGAGAAAAATGCAGTTGCTCTGTTGCATATATCTCATAGAATAATGTCCGGAATAAGCTTTATGATGAACGGTTACATGAAATCGTGGCGGTTAGCATTATGAGAGTAGCACCGCCCTCGGATCAGCAAGGTATGTGTGGAGGAAGAGAGAAGGAAAGAGATGGATAGCACAAGGCTATCCTCTACCTTCATCACAGTCCTGTTCATGCTAGGCTGTCTCAATTTTATAAACATTTCAGTCAAATAAAACTAAAGGAAATATTATATTTTGCTGTTGCTGTTTTTTAAATAACTCCTCCAAGTGCTATTAATGACGCTGTCATCATCTAGCCCTCAACCACGAAAAAGTGGAACTGGATGCATTTGGTAGGCTTCCTGCATATATCTCTATTATCATTCGCAGTATTACATGTCCATTACATGGAATCAGAAAGCAGTACAAGAACTTTATGCACCTTCACAAACAACTGGAGCGCCCAATATCTTTGCTATTTTACTCTTATTACTGCTCTCTGCTACTGGTTTACTAGGTAATTTACTTGTATGTATGGCAATTAAATTCAATAGGAGGCTACACAATATTCCTAATTGTTTGCTATTCTCACTGACGTTAACTGACTTGTTGGTGTGCGGTCTGGTAATGCCAATTAGCATCGCTGTTGAAGTACATCAAGGTAAGAAGATAACTTGTAGTTTAAAGCTAAAATGCAGATGACCTTATAAAAACGGATTTTCGGATCTATAAAGAGGTGACATGAAATTTTTCGATAAGTTTGATTCTAAAATATAATGCGTAGATAAGTATTAAATATAGAAATATTTTGTGGGAGAATGAAAAAGCACACAGAATTTGCAAAAAAAAACCGCTTATATTTAAAGTTTTGTGTAAGTTTAGAACTTTACAATCTGTTTATCCCCATGAAGTCATATGATTAATTTGCGGAAATGAAAAAAGTGCTCATCTTACTTTCATCAGAAACAAATTACTGCTGCATTGATTACAATAAAAATTGCGTACTAAGGAATAAATAATGGAAGAATGAAAATAGAGACAATGTAGAGTGAAAGCAAAATAGTATCAGAGGTTGAATGACTACAAAGGAATTGACTTATTCAGAAAGTAAAATGAAAAATAATTCAGTGTGAAATGAATAAAAGAATTTAATGCTAGAAAAAAACATGTACAAAAAGTGATTTAAACGTGAGGATTGTCAGTGTTCCATAAACGAGGAATTTTATTACTTATCTTTTCTCATCTCACTATTATTTAATCAAGTTTGTTTTCATTCGAGCTTAAAATTGCAATAAACATGGATTTGCAGGGATGTGGATGTGGAGTTTTTTGATGTGCTTACTTTACGTATGTGCCGACGTGTTTTTGTGCACTGCCAGTATTGTACATATGTCTGTTATTTCACTAGACCGATATCTCGGTATTTCTTTATCTCATTACACATATCATAACACTGAACATTGAAAACTGAGCTAGATATTAATAAACCCATAGTCCTACTAACCACCGCTAGGATGACTGAAAATTAGAAGAGCAGAACTGTTAATGTATAAATTATAGGAATTTCGAAACCTTTAAAGGCTCGAGATAAATCAAAAACATCGATAGTTATAAAGCTAGCTTCCGTTTGGATAGCAACGATATTGATCTCCTGCCCAATTGCTATCATAGCCCTTACTGATTCAAGCAATATATTCGACGATAACAAATGCCGTATTACTAACCGTTACTACGTGATTTACGGATCAACATTTGCATTTCTGATACCATTCCTTATTATGGCAATTACTTACGTCCGCACTACAAGTCTTCTCAAACGACAACCAACAGTCATTGGTAGTCAATGGACTATTAGCAACAATAACACCGAAGCATTTACCCTGAGACGTATCTGCACGCAGCGTAACTACATCCCCCAAAAGTAGGTCTTTTACTGCATCTCAAGGCAAAACACATGAGTTCCCGTTTACTATCAAAACACATGAGTTTTATGAACCCTTAGGTTCATTTCCTCTCTTTACTGTTAGATTGAGAATAAAGCAGAATAGATGAGTTCACTAAAATAAATAAGGGGAGGATAAAAAAAAGGCGCAGATGAGTGTAATATTGCCCAAACTTATCAAAAGTGAGCTAATTCCACTGGAACCAAAAACTAACAATAATGATAAAAAGTAGTTGAAATGCGAGACTTCCACAGCGCAAGCACTTAACAGCTTTCAGACAAATAAAAAATCGTGTGGCCACTTGCTGCATGAGGAATCTAACACGTTAAATTGTTTCCCTTGTACTTTTGTGATTCCAAAATTGAGTTGGGAGTTCATTTAACGATTTTTGCAGCCTTCAAAATGTTCTCCCTTTTAAACGAAATAAAAGAATTATAGAAGGTTCGTTGAATGCAACTTTATCACCGATATATTCCAGAGAACGAGTGGAAATGGTTGGTGAAACAGGATTTTTTCCCTAAAAGCCATAAGAAAAGAAAGAGATGGATAGGAAAATATTTGAGCAAATATCTAGTTATAACAAAATATTTTGAGAAAAATGATTCACTTTTTTCAATTGTATCACTCTTGTTAATTACGTTTTACTAAACTACACTGTTACGCAAGGGTCTATATCATTCACTTCTCTTAGTTGGTTAGTATATCTAAAAAATGTTCATTCATATCAGTTTCGGTTCCAGTATGAAAAAAATCGCTTAAGTAACTTGCGAAAATGTGTGGAAATGGTAATCTTTGCTAGAGGTTATAAAATATCCAGAAAAGATACAATTCAAAAGCACAACACAGAACTCACCAATGAACATAAGGTTGGAACAGCTTATAAATCGAATTTCATTTCTATCCTTTTTGGATCCCAAAAACTTCCATTCAGTGCCAGCAAAGCTTTGGATAATTGTAATATAATTTACACATCAATAGCTAGTGTTGAATAAAATTACTACACTCCTATTTCAAGATATTAAGTAATTTCATTTCAGGCAATACGTGTACTAGCCATTGTATTTGCATGTTTTTTTATTTGTTGGACACCATTTTTTGGTGGTAATCTTGCATTTGGCTTTTGTGGCGAACGATGTGCCTTACCGCCAACGATAGAATCTTTCTTCCTATGGTTAGGGTATTTATCGAGCACCATCAATCCTCTTATTTACACCATTTTTAACAGGTTCGCCAAATATATGTGGAAAATTATGCAGAAACAATAGTAATATTGAAGCATGACGTTCTTTTCCAGAGTATGAAGAAAAATATAACTCAGTTACAGTTAACAAGCATTTGTTTGCCGTCTAAACAGAGTGATATTCAGGGAAATTAATAAAAACATTACAATATTAATCAATTTCTGCTTTTGGAAGAAAAAAATGAGCGCAAAAAATTTTCATATCTGAACAGAACAGATTCCATATGAGACTAACCTAGGAATGGTTCGGTGTGGTGGAAATCATCTGATATTTAATTTTTAGACAATTTCGACGAACAATCCTTCAAATTCTTCGCTGTCAGTGTACCCATTCAATTCGGACTGGTAATTACTACTCAAAACGGATGTAAGTGTTATGATAACTGCTTAAGCCCCTATAAGTATATTTAAGGTAAACAGACTTGCCGATCCATAACCGGGATACAACAATTAATAACAGCAAATATTATTGATAAATTAACTGGTTCTTTCAACTCATCGAAATAATTGAGTATATTGGAATTTACGATTGTCTCGTACAGAAGTCATCGGTGAGACACTACAGTTGTAGTGCTCTCCATTCTACATGTATGTGGATTATTAAATTAAATTATTTACTTATATTCTGCAAATTCAAATCTCAAACTCTTTTATTTGAGCTAAAATTTTCATATTAAAATTTCAAAATTTTTTTGAAAGTAAGTTCCTCAACAATAATTCGTTGCAGAATTTTGTTTGCAAAAGTTAACAAAGTACAGTTTTACTCAATAAAAAAGCGATTTGAAGCCTCATTTACGTTATTACTATTAGTAGTACCACTTCTGTTTCTCAACTTCTTACAGCTAGATACAAAAGTGCCTGACGAAAACACAACGGCGTACATTGAAGATAATTTTCTCAGCGTGAAACAGTACATGTTATGATTTTTCTGCTACACACACTTATAAAAATTAAAATTGCAATGACTTTTATGTTCTTTTTACATAGTCTTCCCTATGAAGTTAAGATAGTTTAGGAGAAATGCTTTTTTTATATAATCTTGGTTCCTATCCTATGCTAAATCACCAAAGTTAAATCGCTTTTTTTTTAATCCAGACTTTAACCCTCGCTTCTAACCCACAATTGTTATGGATGATCTCCATTTCTTCAGAAAAACAAATTTTATGACTTAATGTTAAATTTTATGGAAGGGAAGGAAAATTTCGTACAGACCGTGAAGTACAAATTACAAGGTATTGCTTGCCAAAAAATTATTTTGAGAATTTGAAAATCTGATAAGCTACAAGTACCCTGTTACTCATAAATTTAGAACTAAAATCTTACAGCGAAGTGTTTTTTTTTCCTTCTTCTATCTTCAAGCTCTTGCAACTTGTTTTTTTCTCTTTTTTGAAAGTAAAAAAAGGAAAGATGTTCATTTGTTTTTTTAGTTAAAAGTTGTGGTTGAAACAAATAAATTTCAAGTGCCTTCTATAAATTTCAGGACCACAACTGATCGACCCGATTTGCAACGGGAAGAACACGACCTAAGCTACAATAAAAATTTAGAGAAGCAGAAATTTTCACAACAGAAACACTCTGTGCAGCTAGTACAGACAGATGGCTCACTCCCAGCAACAAGCAGAAAAATTGACCTACCTGACAAGAATACATACGCTATATTGAATCACCAAACACAAAACACGCTCAAGACGGCACACCTCACGTGGAAAGGTTAAGAAGTAGTAGATATTTGCATAACGCAGGTTCGAAAGAAAATAAAGGCTCAAAAAATCTTAAGCTTTTTAAACCATAATGATAGTATATAAGGTCTTAAAATTTGCTGCAAGTAAACAAAGACTTGCTGAAACAGTCTCGTTTATATCTTAGAGTCTTTAAGATGCAATATTTTAAGTAAATATCTACTTGAACAAAGAAAATGCAAACTATGATAAGCAAAACACTCTTCGCCATTCACAGTTCTCATCCGAATCGAAAATAACGAAGAGAAATTTAAATTTAGGCTTTCTTTTTCCAAATGGGCAATTTTCGGTGGTTTTTACAATGACACTAAGAGTAGCATGACCTATGACCTATTTATTTATTAAACTTCCATAGGCACGTATTTCAGATTCCAGACGGATAACAGCCACTCAGCATAATAACAAAATTATTGGAAAAATTCTTTTCAATATCTGATATTGTAATCCTCTTATTATTACAGCAAAGCTGTCTTTTGTAAGTTCTACGGACAGAACTATTGCAAATGCTTAAAAATCCACTCAAAGAAATCTTAATTTCTAAGACTTCATTAAACGTTAATTGGGCCTTGTACGATAATGCTTTCTTACCGTTATATTTTTTCTTGTCTTGAAGTCATTGGCCACAATAAAAATCAAATTTTGCTATGTGCGCTTCTTTGTATAATTCTGAATAAAGTAGAACTAAGACGAAGATGAATCTACGACCCAGGAGTCCACAGAAAAAGATTGATAGGGGTACCATAGCAAACAAATATAGGTTGATGGATTTCATGATTTTCAGAAAGTTTGAGTACAACACTAAATTGAAAAAAAAACCATCCAAACTCTCTTTGCCTCTTTCCTTCCTTTCTTTGCAGAGTTTTTAGTTTACGTAAAATGTAATTCTTAGATTAGTAAATAGATGATTATATGAAATTAAAACAGCATGATGCTTTCTTCAGTCAGTGAGCTTCTAAACACAAAGAAGGATGCGAAATTGATCATATATATATATATATATATATATATATATATTAGGAATTTAGATACAATTGCTTTCAATATGTGGAGTTGTGCGATAAAAAGGATATTTCAGTAGTAAAGCACATTTTCAGCTCAATATGTAAAGCCTCAAAACAAATTAGAAGTTTAAGAAGTATGAAAGTAAAAAAGGAAAGGTGAAAAAGAGTTCTTTAAACAAATGTAATGTGACTAAAATAGGTTACGAGATTAGCATTCACTTTTATAATTTCGAAATTAATGTTTTAGTAATAGGTACTTCGAAGTGATTTATTTAAAATAAACTAACTTGCTAAGAACGAAACCGATGGCGATGACAGCAAAACGTTTTACATCTTGATTTGGATCAGCAGCGACTTTAGCCAACAGCCGCCGAACTACATCTGCTTTACCTGATCCCGCGTAGGCCATCGCAAGCATGCAAACTGCAGTTGAGCGCAATACTGCGTTTGATTTGTGCTCTAACAAAGGGGCTATCAGTTTTTCTGCTTCTTCCTGTTGTCCTAAAAATACAACAAGGAAATAATAAAAACTAGACTTCATTTCTTTTAACAGCGGCATAATGATTATCCCTCCTGCTGCTGTAAATGCAAAAAGAAAATGCTTCCAACAAAATAAGACAGCACTGTGACCCCATTATTTTCCACTGAACGATGATAAAGTTTTTGATGTCATAAACTTGTTAAAAAATGAACTATGTAACATAGTGAACAGATACAACAACGAAAAGTATATATTTTAGATTGATTTACAAGTTAACTCACCATAGGCAAGCAGGGCGATGCCTGTCCGCAAACCACGCTGAATTTTATCATGTTGTGTATCGCACACATATTGTACCATTTCCTGATAAGCCTCTGTTTGCATTCCTCCAACCATTACAAGACCCATTGCCAGACCAGCTGCTTCACCTGTTACTGCATCATCTTGATATAAACAATCGCGCAATTGTACAAATACCTGGAAGTCACTAACAAGATGATGCGAAGTTCAAAACCTTTAAGAAAGCAAGAAAAGAAGTTTTCCATATAGTTTGCAAGCTCAAATAAAAGTAAATCACAGATTTTAGCAAAAAATTGTGCAGCAAACATATATAATAATAAATTAGTAAACTAGCTTGTTCATCATGAGTTCCCATTGCAGCCAAACCAAGACCAAGGCAGGCACCATGACGCGCTGCTGAAGTTGTTGCCTTCAATAACTGATCTCGAAGATAAGCAATTACTTCAGCGCTACCGTGATTTGCGTGAATCAGTCCTAAAATCAACATAATTTGACCGAAATATTTCTGCATAGTTCCACTTTTTTCCCAAAGCATACAGGGAAGCAATTCTTAGAGCTACAATTAGCACTTCATACTTAATATTTTCCAGCAATTCTAGAAAAAATTTATTGTTAACACATGAAGGACATACCGTAAGCATATAAGGAGCCACCCTCTTTAAATCCAAATTGATCAGCTTCGCCTTTTGGCAAATACGGATCTAACAACTTCAACGCATTAGCCTCATGGCCCTTAAAAAACAACAGTAGAACATAATATAGAATAGAAAAATCAACAAACCTTCTGAAATATTTAAAAAAATAACCTTATGAATAAGTCCAAGTGAAGCCACAGCATTGAATTTGTTCCAGTTTGTTGCTTTGCTTATCCATTCCAGATTATCTCTATAAATATAAATGTAAATATATATATATATATATATATATATATATATATATATTTCAAACAAAATTTCATATTATGAAATGAAAATCCATTTGAGATACGTGCAGATAATAACTGGTGGTCAAACAGCTTAGTGTAAAATAGTGATATGGACATGCATATCAAAAAACGTTTAAAACACCATTACTGATGGTTACTTCATTTAACAAACAATACGACGACATAAAACGACATCATATGATTCTACATCAAAAAACGAAATTATACGGCATACCTCAGAAAATCGTCAGTTGTTGTTCCCAAATGCATCAAGCCATTTGCAATGACAGTAGCATTATGTGCTGATGCTGTTCGCACGCTTTCTTTTATTTGTTTCAAAATCAGCATATCGGTATGATTGTTTTTAATAAGAAATTGCATATGATGTTTGATGGTTTGCTCTCCACGCAAAATTGATCGCAAACGCTCACAGACAACCTTATCCTGAAATACATTAAACTAAATGACAAATAACTTTTAAAAATGATAGAAAACATGCAGTCGTAATCCAAAGGATAACTGTAATGATTAGAGAACAGTGAAGCAAAAATTATTTTTATAGTATTTTGACTGAGAAAAGCATGTGCACACACTTTGCTCACTTTTTCGAATTATGTAGTACAAATTTAATATTCAATACCTTTATTTTCGATCTTTCAGCATGTGATGCCTTTACCACCATTTTCGCCCCACCAACTACTGTACCAGTGGAATTAGAAGTTTCGCCAGTAATGACATCTTCAGAAGATTTGATTATTTCGGAATTGTCTTTCTGTTTTCTAAAATTTACTTCCATTTTCGACATAAATTTAACTTTCAACATTACTACGACCACACCTCACCAGCTAACGAATAATCAAGCAAGAGCTTTTTTATATGCCCCAGTATTCACTTAAAATTATCTTTGCAAAAAGCGATATTTGTACTTTCTAAAAACTCGAATCCGATGTAAGACTGCAAAACTCACTCTTTTTCTTCCACCGATTCGGATGATGACGTGTCTTTCGAGTGCTCGTCACTCTTTCCTTCTTCTGCTTCTTCATCAGCAATATTTTCGGTAGATTGTGCTTGTGAAGCAATTATGGCGGTATTTTTGTTAGACTCGCTGTTTGTTATATAAAAAATCAATCAAAATGTGAATAAAAAAGCAAGCTCAGTGGAATTAAAAATTTGTCAAAATTATACTTATTTCGTAAAAAAATGTTGTAAAAACCAACGTTTTTCCTTCAGTTGTAATTTCCATAGGTTGCATCACTACACCGCTAGTTGTTGGTGCGTCTATCGGAATGGTGTCTATGAGGGACTGCTCTATTTTACTGATAAACTGTTGTGAAGCATTTTCGTACAAATCGAAAGCAATTTGATATGCTAACAACACACCACTATCACCCTACAATCAAAAGATTTCATAAAATATGAATATAACCTAAAACAAAATTAACAAATTGATATCAAGATGTGACAAATTGATGCCGTTTCTAAAGTCAACCCAAATGGAAAGAAATATATATAAAAAAAGAATGATTAGAGGTTACTGAATCATTCATTCATATCAAACAAAGTAGTCTGAGAAAATTAATATGTCGTTATTAGTCGACGTTACCGCTAACACCCAGATATTAATCTTTTCTAATAATAATTCGATTGGGTTAGTGCTCTTTAAGTTTGAAACTAAAAGTGTACCAAACTTCCGAGTGAATTTTAAAATATCTTACCCAAGTCGATGATTCCAATAAAGATCAAAAAAGTAAAGGTTCATTAAATAAAATAGTTTCAAAGACACCTTATTGGAAACTAATCGTTGTAGAATGTCAGCAACATCATCTGGTTTTTCAAGTTTGATTAAACACTGGCACATAGAAACAAAATCGGGTTCCTCCAGTTCAGCAAACAAACGAAGCAGCAAATCTAACACTATACTTCGGAAAGCTCGGTCCATCTGTGATTCCAATACTTTCGCTACAGTTTCGGTTAGCAAAGCTGCCTGATCATCAGTAGCCTGGAAGTTGTCAATGATACAGTGGAATCTCTTGGTTCGTAAATTAATACTATAATGAAGTCGCAATGACAAATCAAACAAAATACACCCTTTTCACTTGTCCTACACCTTTACCTTAAGAAATATTTTCTGTATTTTAAAGCAGGTGTTAGCTTTGGGACCATACGTCAATATAAAATTTACGAATAAAAAAAATATTGCTATTTTTTCACAAGAAAACCAATAAGTTTAAAACAATGCAGAAAAAAATTTCAACACAATTAACCTTAATAGCAGCTAAAATCATATCTGTTCTGCGCGTATCCAATGCCAGCCCAATCACATATCTCAATTCTCGTCTTTTCATGTTTCTTTCGAAGAGTCGGTTAATGAGCTTCTCCAAGCGAGGATCTATTTCATCATCATTACGCTTAGCTTGTTTATATGTGTCTATGGCATGCTCGATCATTTTATTCACATACTGCAATGAAGAGATAATTGCCGCTAAAAGCAGATACTTCATATGTTTATTTAGTCTCCATGAATTTGTAGTGTTCAACTGATATTCCAATAAATTACCATTTGAAAAATTCTTATTCAACATTACCTAAATCTCTTTTGCAAATTTTTGCATATCAGTTTAACATCCATAAACTATTCTTTCATCAAAAAAAGAGGACCAACAAATTTCATACCTGCTCGTCTTGTGAGCCAACAAGAATAGAAGGTGATCGAGGCGTCAGCTGGAACTTATCTTCAGCTGCTAAAGCAAGTTGCAAAGCACCGTTATAGTCACCCAAACAAAAAGCAACCTGCAATGAATCAATGGTATCTGGAAGAATGATGATGATGTTGATTAAACTAAACAGAAAAAATGAAATATTACTTTGGAAGCTAAAAGAGCAGCGAGATAACGCTGTTTAAAATGTTCATCCTCATGAAGTCCTTCGATAACACTGAGATAGTCAGCCACTTCAAACCAAGTTGGTGTCAAAACATCCCAGTCATCTAGTACTTCAATGATCAGTTCTTTTTCGCGCATCGATGAATGTTCACTTTTCAAAGCAAGCAAAAATGCACCTGAAGACTATTATTGAAGCTTTTATGAAATATCAGCTCACCTAGCGTTACTTATGCAAGATGCATTCTTATGGATTTATTTAAAACCTGATATGCTGCACATCTGCTGCTATCAACCATTTCCTGACAACAGCCAAATCATGAGCAAATTTGTTCCCACATTGGATTCAGTTAAGAGTTACTCTTTGCATTTTTCATTTTGATTTGCTCATCTTGCCTTTTGGTGAATAAGTGTTTAAAATGGTTAATGCAAGGAGTAACTGTCTGCATCAGCCCGAACTATGCAGCAGTGTAACCTAAACTAAGTCACTAGCGTCAAGAATGTAAAACGTGAACTATAACGCACTTGCATTTTGAGCTCCACCTGATTGATTCTTCCACTGATTCAAAAGATAAAGCGTCATGTCGGATAGCCTTCCTACAATAAGTAATGCATTTCTCAGACTATCAACAATTGACAAATACGATCATATAATGGACTTGCTAAATGTTGCAGCGACTCAATGGAATTGTTGCATGCAGTCATTCACTATAATAAAAACCTAAAATAAACTGCTCCAGAAAAAGTATGCATTCCTTCAGCTTTCGTTAACTAAAGTTGTCGACAGAACTTTATTTAACATAAATCCGGCTTGGGAAACTGAACCACTTATTTTCGAATAACTTGATTCACTTCAACTTTGTCCCGTAAGCCCAATTAAAGAAACGATTTCTCATTATATTATAAGTTTAAAAATAAACAATCTGTTATGTTAACAGCAAAGAACATAGAATAGGAAAAATACATATGATTTTTATTAAAACAATGTAGAGTCACAAACACTATAAAAACAATGCAAATACCTGTCTAAATATCATGTAAAATTATTTTGAATAAACAGAAGTCATGATTTGCAAGTATTTTAATGCAATTCAAAAGAACTTTTTGGATAGGCGTCGAATTATCAATTCGTGGTAGCAACCAAAAAACTCATAAAAAACTGATCTTCACAAAATCGATATGAAAGACAAGATATTAACTCAGATCAGTTCATGAATCAACAGCTAACTGTTTAGCTTTTAACACAGCAGGAGCAGAACTCGGAGGCAGGATGCGTAATTCAGTAACCAAGGCAGTTATTAAGTCAGCAGCTACAAATTCATTCCTTTCGCCCATTAAAGCACTTACTTCATGAACACCGTGAGAAAATGACTGCACCTTCAAAAAAATATGATAATCCCGTTTAAGAAGAAAACAATATTTTTGTTTAAGTCTCGAAAACAGGGAGAAGTTGATCAAAAACCACGCTACACAATGATATTTCAAACCACATAAAAAGCAGAAAGTGTCAAACAAAATGGAACTTGCCCGATCAACAAATTTGCATGTTTGTGCAGCAATGAGAACTGGAATATTTGAAGCTGAAGCTACTAATGCTATTTGACTAGTGCCACGTTCTGCCACTACAAATCCGTTTGATAAAATCGCTGAGCAACCCAACAACACCATATCACACTACAACAACAAATATGTATGTATACTTCTTTTAATTTTAAGTGATTCTATATAAACGATAAAACGACTAATGTTCATTCGTCAGGACAAAATATTCAACTTTCTACCAAATGACACAAAACTCATGATCCTATTGAACCTATATTAAATATGTTTTCGAAATATTTAACATGTTTAGTATTTAAATTTAAACATTTATTTAGAAACAGCTCACCTTTTTCATTAAATAGCCAACCGAAGAAAGCATACCATAACTGCACTGAATATTTTGTGCACATAACGTTTTCACTAACTGTCTTCCTGAAAATAAACATCGAAGCAAAAAACTACTTTCTTAAATAAACAAATATGATTCTCAATAAAATAACTCAAACTAAAAAATGCGCTAAAGAAACCTTTACGCTCTACAGGTGAATCCAAAACGCATACATGGAAGAGCAGTTTATTGCTATGAGCATCTAAAATAATCCGTTCCACCACTGGACACCTGGAAGTTAACATTCAAATATTTTGTTCCAACATGAACAGTATTCAATAAAAAGGCATCCCCTAGTGCAACACGATCCAAAAATGGTTTGGAATTACAGTGATGTATCGACAAAAGATTCGTCGTCATTCCTTATTTTGAGATTTCTTAGCTTCCAATTTAAATGCTCTGAATACAAACCACGAATAAGTAAGCAGAAAGACAGTGTTTTCCATCTTTTTGAGGCAAAATGAAGATATAGCCTGCAATGCAAGTTCGAAATTCTGCTGCACAAAATCATCCAGCCAACAGTAAAGACGTTCTTTACCCTGAAGAATACATTTAAATGGATGCAGTTTAGAATATTTATATAAGCATGGTCTAGAAACTGAGAATCTTCGAAGAACCCTAACTTTAATTTCTGCATGATGCTCAACGCTGAATACACCTATTTCACTGCAATCAGATATATTTCTTTTCCTTAAATTTTAATCTCTCCTTTCTCGAATTAGTTGTGAACCGGAATGGTTAGAGTTGTTACATCTGGTCAGGAGATTTCAAGAAATCAAGAAATTTTCTACGATAGTCGGAAAAAATCTCGGATATTTTGAGAATATTTTGACCCGTTATTTTAGTGATAAAATAAGGACAATTTTCATTGTGCTGTAAAAATTGTCAGACCACGTAAATGACCAGAAAAAATCTTAAAATACGATAAAGACACTAAAAAAACTGCCACATTTGATTCCCTAATGCATCGACAAAAATTATACTTCTCGTTCAGAAACTGAATCCGGCAGCTGACTAATTTCTTTCTTCAACTGTTTTATCAGATTACCCAGTACCAAAGGGAATGAATGCTTTCCGTGCTCCGTCAAACAGCTGCAAAGTAGCAAATATCAACACAAAAACTAAAATAAACGCTTTGACATAGCTGGAACACTTTTAAAGCTAATATTAAGAATAGTCACTTACCTTAATTGCTGTCGAGTAGCCTGCTCAATATCACGCGACATTTGATTCGATGAAACAACATAGTCCGATAGAAACTGAAAAATGAAATAGAAATTCGATTTTTTTCACTGGAAATTGCTATTACTTTCCGAAAAGTAATAGCAATTTAAGTAATAGCAAAAGTAATAGCAAAAAAAAATTTTTAACAAAAATGAATTATATAGAAAATATCTTTGCTACTGCTTAAACACTGTATTTCAAAATCTGAGTAACGAGATCCGGGTGTTGATTAATAAAAGGCTTGACAAAATGTACGAAAAACTCCTTTACAGTAAAAAAAAAATAAAAACAGATATAACTTTTTGCCATAACTGCTATTTCTCTGAAGCATTATTAATTAGTCATTTATTACTGCAAAAACTATGATTCCTTAAATTAGTGCAAAAGAAATTGAGCCTAAATAAATTTCACGGTAAAAACTACTTGTTTGAAGCTCTGCACAAATGCCAAGCAAACAGCATCAACACCAACAATGAGTTTTGCTTCACATCTAAAATGTATCGGTGTATCAATAGGACTTTTATCATTAAATAAATGTTATTATTAGAAACTTTTTCAATATTCTGCATTAATATCCGAATACTTCCAGCAGTATTATGCTACAAATACGGATAGACTATTAGTGTGCTGCTTCTTTTTTATTATTACAAAAGTTTTTTCTTTGTGTAATTAATTGTGAGATTAAAAGAAGGACCTGCTTGCGAACTCTAAAAATGAAGGATGTATACTTGGTGGTATCATTTCAGAGAACGACGGTTGTTTTGATAGGTCTTCTTCCTTCTCACCATCTTTTGCTGTTAAATCTAAATAAAATTATCAGTTATACCGCCTATACATATGTAAAAAAGGGAATATTCCACTGAATTTAACATAGCCAGGACGCAATCGCTGTTTAGTTTACAGTTCAGCGCTCTTCCCTACGTAATGCGCCATTAAAAATGGCTGGCTGTACATAGAAAAATCTCTCATTACTTAGTAGCAAAACTGCCATAGTTTAAGTATATGTTTAAAACATCTGAAAAAATCAATTTTACAATTTGAAATAATAAAGTGATATGTCGGTACCAAAATGAACAGTCCTAAAAGGTCGTGAATATCGGAGACCACTCGAAAGTTCGGGATCTTTCGCAGGCTTGAGTGGATTAATAAGTCGTTGCCCATTACCATCTGATATTGAGTACTCTCTTCCATCATTCGCTGTCTTTCCTGATGCATTTTCTCCATTCGCAAGCGTATTGTTCTGTTTGAGTACCTTCTTTACCTTTGCAGCAGCAACTGAAACACAAGATAATGTATAAACACATGGCTGAAATCTTACCTCTTACAGCCTGCGGGCAAATAAAGAAATGTGAATTTCCGAAAGTTTAATTCCCTACACTAATCATCAAAGCAAACAAAATGAGAGAAAGAACACCTACCTTTCCTCGTCTTTGCTTCAGCAGCTTTAGCTCTACGTTCCATTTTAATTTCTTCTCTGGATCTATTGTCTTGCCGGTTGCCAGGATGATTTGGTCCGCGCGACATTTTGTTGGATTCCGATGAAGATGGCTTGTCCACTTTGTCATCAATTTGCAAGTTTTCAATTTCCATTATTAATTTCTTTTTCGCATTATTAACCTTAAGATATAATAAAAACGGAAGTTATTTGGCTCCACAGTTGACGTATTGACTCTGTTAGTATTTTATGTCTGAAGCTAACTGCATACTTACATGATCCAAATTGCTGGTAGATGACAAAATCAGACATATCCTGAGGCAGTCTACGGCGACATCGAATAGGCGCACTATTTCGGTGGCCACCGTATCTGTTCTCATTCTCTCAGAATTTCTAACCTAAAGTAAAACTATGTCTTTCTTACCGAGGGTTTCACTGACTTTTACTGATTCATCAATGTGCTGCCTTAACGGAATTCCTTTTCCGAGCCAAGGAATATAACACTAAAGATAACTCACCTGATCAGGAAATACGTCCTTTTTGCTTCCGCTGCCTACATTCATCGTTGCAACACTCAACGGTCGTAACTCATCACGTTTTTTGACCTTTTTCAGCCCAAAAACATAAACGTCCAGCTACTTCGCTACATGTTGGATACTCCCTCTTCCGTGAAATAGTACAGGGCGTGAGAGATCGGTGGAGGTATTCGCTGAAGGCATTAGTCGTTTGTGAAAGAAGAGCTTAAACTGTGGAGGTTGCTAACTCTCGGGAGTGGTTTGGTTCTTTGGTGCTCCAGTTGATTTAATCATAGGACTGTTGTGGAACTTTTGGGGTATTTTTGTGTATTGTTTGTAGATCCACAACAGAAATACTTTGTGAAGCTTTATTTAGGAACTGATTTGTTTTCGTAGCAGAAGAGTTAGCGACGGAATAATAATATTTGAAGAATAAGTTTATTTAGCAGTACCAATTAGTGCAAATATTAATTGACAATGAAATTGAGGATGTGGCTGGTTGGTCCAAATAGGATTGTTGAGGAGGCTTTTTGTTGATCCGCGTAAGTCCGAAGGGGTGTTGTAGCTGTGCACGATTTGGATTGCTTGGGAAAATTCGTGGTGTGAAGGTTCACAACGAATCAAGAAATTTCGCGTTGTGTGAAGGTTCACAACAAATCAATAATTTTCGTGTTGAAACAGACTACAATATAAAGGATAGAGAGATGCAACAAGCATGACGAAATTGATTACGTGATGAAATCTTAAGGATTTTTATAATTTGTGTTAGATTTTTCTCGGGTTTCCCGACAGTACATGATAGAAAGAATGATTACCGAATTTTCCATAAAGCTCCATCTGTATCTTCTAATATAAAAACAAAAAGAAACTTGTTTGATCAGAGTATGGAAAGATCTAAGTACAGTAGAAGCCGTCTTCATCTGCAACTAATCGTCAAGCTTTTAATTCTTCGGGTCTTAAATTAGCTGTCACGCTGTTATCAAACAAATTATATTTCCATTTGAATGTCTGTGATATGTTTTAATTTGAAAAATTATTTAAAAGTGAAGTCACAAATAAAAAATTATCTTACAAATATTTTTTTTGTGCTTTTAAAATTGCTTTTTTTCGCAATTTCTATGCATTATTTTTAATATGTTCTTACCTAAAGATTATTTCATAAAAGAAATTTGAAAAATTATTAAAACGGTACGGAGTAATTAAAGATAGAGAATTTCTGCAACATTTAATATACTTTTAATTATTATTTGTCATACAAAACATAAAGCAACAAAACATAAATAAAATTTGAAAAATTGAAATTCAGAATATCAAAAAACAAAATTAATAACAACTTTCCTTTTGTTGTACTGTTGTTGCTGTTCATTTTGAAAATTTTAACTACCTGAGGTTTCACGGTCCAACGAATGCTTCTTGCTTTCGT
Source organism: Litomosoides brasiliensis (assembly GCA_013365375.1). Classification (NCBI taxonomy): domain Eukaryota; kingdom Metazoa; phylum Nematoda; class Chromadorea; order Rhabditida; family Onchocercidae; genus Litomosoides; species Litomosoides brasiliensis. The sequence goes on along the minus strand of JABVXW010000007.1, from coordinate 31,640 downwards.
AATTTGCCAGTCAAATAAATAGTAATAATTAGGAAAAAGAATATCGGAAAATACAACCAACAATTTATTACAATTTAATTAATAAAGCAATTGTAAATTATGTCAGTCATTACATTATAGATTTCAAACTAAACTACTACCACTACAGTAAGATTTTCCTAAGCGTTTAGTACTAATGAAACTTTGCATTGCTTCCATCACTTTTAAATTTAAAGCTAAAATGCAAAGATTACTTCAACTGATAATAATTCTTTCACAAAAAGTCAAACTTCTCGTCATAATCATATTATTTCTTATTTGATTTCAACGTATCTCTAAACTTTAATCAAAGAATTGATAAGATGAAATATTATTTCCACTATTAGTTTCTATTTTGAAAGAATATATTTTCAAAATCATCTGTTAATTTACGAGTACTTCATATCTACATCAATCAGCAGCATTTTCGGATTATTGCTGGATGATCTACCCATTGGGAAAATGCGGTACATCAATAAATGTCAGATGCAAGCAATAAATTCAACAAACGTCGTGACTAATGCTATCGATTATGACGTCGAAAGGTTACAAAAAAAAATAATTTTGTTTTTTTTTTTGAAATTTAGTTGAATTGAAATTGGAAATAGTTATGTTGGTGTCATTTCCGTATTCTTAGAAAAAAAATTTTTTAATGTAAACAAATTTGTTAACAAAAAAAACATAAAAAAAATAGTATAAAAGGTACATAATTATTTAATGAAATTTGCAATTTGAATTCAACGTGTTGATAAAGAGAAATCAAACAGCGACCTTGTAGGGCTATCAGCTACTAGAAATTCCAAATTTTTGTGTTTTTAAACATTGAAGTAAAAGAATATTTACTGTTAAATTTTTCATAGTTTAAATGTTTCAGAAAAATTACTATGGCGGTAACGGTGAACAATTCAGTATCGCTTCTTTCAATTTATTTGGAAAGAAAACGATTTAAATCAGTTCATTGATAACGATAACACTTAGATTGATAAATTTCCTTAACACATTGAAGACCCTTAAATACGGAACCTCAGTTTTCGTTGAAAAAAACCTGAAGAATATCTGATCTCTGATTCTTGCTACTAAGAAGTATCAAGAAGAGTTGATTAATTTTGCTATCATCAGATTCTGCAAGAAAAACAAACCTTTTATTTTATCGAATGCTTTTTAAACACATTATCTGTTCTACCATTCATAAATGATTAAGTTGACATTTTCTCAGATGTTAATGAAATAGCTAATGCTCTCTACCTGTTTAAAAAGTTTAAACTAATTAAGATGCGTTCAGATAAGTGAAAAGTCATCAAACATTAAACAATTCCGTTATAAATCAATTATCAAATCTGATAATTTGAACTTTGTTTTTACCTTTTTGCTTCTGAAATTATTAAGTTAATATTAAGATATCTGAGGTTTTAAAAACTTTCAAATTTAGTAAATGCAGCATTCCATGGCATTGCTTCAGTGTACACAGATTTGTTGTTATTGTCAAACAATCTCTAACAATATATCGTTATTTTACACATTTCAAGAAACAAACATTGATAAACAATAAAATTACTAGCTATTTCAGCAAGGCCTTATTTGCCTCAACGTTCACCGTTTGAAATTCATTTTTGTTTACAACAACAATTATAGGTGTGAAACATTGAACGTTGTTGGTCTGTCCACAACAATCAACAATTCCGAAGTAACCTATATTAATAAATAAATTTTTTTTTCCATTCTGAAAAAAAATTAAAAACGAAATTTTACAAATTGGATATATTGAAACTTAAAACACTGAATATTTCAAAAAAAAAATGTTTCGAGCAAATAACACAAGCACTAATGATGGAATGGCATTTTTCAAGAATGGCAAGTCGAAATTGATGATTGGATTAGTCATTCGGAAAGGATAATCAATTGCGCCTATTTATTAAAGAACAAATTATTTTGGGAAATAATAAAATGATCGGAATACGAGAGGCAAATGATGTGATCATTGTTATTAGTCCATTTATTTTAAATTATTCAGCTTTCTTTTTTTATTATTGAACTAACAAACACTTTTTCTTTAAAATATCAATTTAAAAAGATACACTGAAAATTTAACTTATCTGCCAAACTGTCCCAGTGACACGTCATCAGCATTGCGGATTAGGCATTAGATGAAAATTATGTCAGTTCGTTGCTGTTTGATGATATTAACTCGCATGTGTTGGAAGAAAGGTATTAATGAAATGCATATCAGCCTAATTAACTATTTTAGTAGTAAGTTGCTAATTATTAAAGTAAGAAATTGGAATTGGAACAAAGACGAACCTTATTGGGATTTTGCTACAAAAAACCTTTCTGGTACAGTTTTACTGTCATCCATGTATGAGTAAAATTTGATGTGAGAAATTCTCCAGTGAAATTTGACAAATGCTACAGCTGGGATGATATTTATTGGTTCTGGCAAAATAGGCAACTTAAAATAACAAGCTTAGAGGATGGCTGATTTAATAGTAATGCTAAATATTAATGGCTGAAATGTGCGACATTGAAACAGAGAGGTTACCATAAATTATTTAAGAAATGAGGGCTGAATGCTTTATTTAGTTCGGAAAGAAGTGCTTCATTTCTATCAATTTCAACGAACTAATGCTGGATAATTTAATTTTCCTTGAGCACAAGCTTGCTAAATTATATTTTTAGCTTTTCGCGAAATAACTGTACAAACACTTGAAGCACATCGCAGGATGCGGAATAGCGGAAGAGCGGAATAAGCAAGTGAGGATGCATAGGCAGGCTTCTTCCTTTTGGAAAGCTCAACTTTCTCAGTGCAATTTTCAATTGTTAATGATAGACATGTTAGATAAAATTCATCGCTCCATGCAACTACTACATGAGGAAGTTGCGGAATCGGTCTAAATGTGGTGAGGAATTGGATACTCAGCCAAGACACTCATCTACATGGTCCGTCTGGCCGAGCGGTCTAAGGCGATGCGTTCAGGTCGCATTCTACTTCGGTAGGCGCAGGTTCGAATCCTGCGGCGGACAGACCCACACTTTGTTGATTGATGACAAACAGTTCAGTGGGATGACTAAAATGCTGCTAATTAATAAACACTCATACACCCACTTGCCTTACCAATACTGCATCACAGCGATTGTCCGTCCTGTCACGCGGCATTGCATTCGATCTTTCAGGAAAAAACATGCAATATAGCTGATCAACTCGCTCGTTAGCAAAATTTTCTTTCTTTTGCTAAAATTAGTCCAAATTATATACTATTATTATTCTGGTCGTTTTCTTTCCTGACTATCAGATTTTTTTTAGTCTTAACAAGACTACACTAACCTTTAACCTTTCCATTTCATTTTAGAAATTAAATTAGACTTCAAATGAGGACATCTCTTTCAGCGCTGTCCTGTCTTCATTTTTCGTTAAGAAGTGAGGTAATTGGACATCATCACTATTCTCTGACAATTTTTTCTAACCATTCCTATATGTCTCTATCATTCATCCCTACACTTTTTTCCTTAATTCAAACCTTTTACAGAATAGAGCTAAGTCTATGAGGTCACGATAGATGACGTAAGTGTGCAGAGTTAGTTCCAGCAATCGAAACATTCCATTGCCGCTTTAGTTGTCTATCATGCTTGATTTGCTAGCTCCGCTCTCAACCGCTTGCTTACTACCTCTTTGAGCGGACGACTCGGAGAATGAATGACTAAATGGTACATAACATTCGTAAACACATGTATATGTGTGTATACACACACACACACACACACACCACACACACCCATATATGACATGTATGTCTGTGGGTGTGGGTGTGTGTGTGTGTTTGTGTATGCATGCGTTTGGAGCTGAGGTCCTAGTGGTGCTATCAGTGGAGAAAGAGAACTGTTTGTAACAGTGGAGTATCCATCCATTCAATCCTGCCTGGTTGTTGGCGGTGATGGCAAGGTGGTAGTAGTGGTGGTGGCGGTGGTGATGCTAAATAATAATGGTGTGGTGGTGAATGATGGTGGTAGCGGTAGTGGAGGTGATGGTTGTGATGATGCGAGTTTGATTCAGTTTGTATGGTTCGTTCGGTCGCCATTTCTCGTCACCAACAACACTAACATCAGCTCCAAACTTGCCAGTCTTATTGTGGCGCAGTAGTAGCAGCAGCGGCACCATCTTCCCTTTCGATCGCTACTCATCCAGCATTGTCGAGGAGGTGCTGCTCTCTTTGATAACACACATTTCATCAAATTAACCGTCAAGTAATCGTTTCTCCTTTCTAAATTTATCACATTTATAAGTTAATTAACTTATCGCTAATTAATTCATTGGGACTTCATATCGTTACGTGTTGAGTGGTTACCTACTGCAAGTAATATTGTTTAGCAATAAGCGCTTTTGTCGAAACATAAATTTTTTTTCCATTTATAAATGGCAACCTCAGATGAACATACTTCTGAGCATCCCTGGTCTAATCGATTATTTTGCATTTAGTTATGGGGATGGCTTTGACCTTTTGCGCTATTTATTAAATATACACTTCTTTTTGTATTGCCATGTGACGATCTGTCTTGAGCTTATAGCATGACCTTAGTGGGTTGTAATAGGCGGAAATAGAATAATGTTAATATAAAGTTTGTTCTCTTTGTTTTCCCATTTCTCTCTCCCTCTCTCTTCCTCCTTCCGCTTCACTTCGATTTCCAATTTTTGGCTTGAAATATTGTTGAACTGGTCGTTGTCAACTTCCAGCACTGCTCGTATACCAACTGCAGCTTCTACTTCTAACTTCTATTCATTTCATTTCATCTTTCCTTCTAATAAGCCAACAACGAGCAGATCGCTATCCATCTTGCTCTGTCTTCGTCCATACTTTTATGGATTTTTGTTTAGAGAGAGCAGTGGGAAGTATCGGAGAACATAAAGGACAAGAACTTGAGCAGTGAGCCCGAAGTATGTAAAATTCTAACGCCCGGTCTATTGGTTGCGAAGAGAGGAGAGACAGAGCTTCCGTTACTCTCATTAGTATCTATAAGGCCTCATATATCATAGAGGAAGGAAGGAGTAGTAGATCCAGCGAACTAATACTTGACCATACATAGTCAGTTACTCCTCCATTACTTTATTTCGTCATACAGCAGCTGCTCTTAGTTATTTCATAAATTCTTGTTTTACTTCATTTCACTACTTACTTATCATACTAGCTAGTTTCAAGCATATAAAGGGTCGTGTTACACCATTTGCACATAGAGAGTGGTAGATCAGACGAACAAATATTTACTGTATTCGAACTTTGTTGGTTGCAATTCTTGCAGACTTGCTGATAAGTCTGAAAAAAAAGTGTGAAATGCACGTATTTAAGTAGAAAGATTATTTCATTATAAATTTCTCATGTAATTTTGATTAGAAAAAATTTTCCTAAAATTCATAGTAATAACTTTTAGCATTACTGAAATGATCACATATTCATTGGGATATATCTGTCATATTAGCTGCTGTTATCCTACCACTATTATTTTAACTACTTTCCCCAGATTGTCGTTTGCTGAAAAGTAATAGTAGCAACAGTGTTGATGTGTTGTCGACAGTGATGACCAAAAATTTATGAATAAATAATTTGGGACTGAGAGAGAGAGAGAGAGAGGTTGTGAAAGAGGAAGGAATTAAATGAGAACAAAGCATTCCTTCTTATTTCAAGTTGCAATCGTTAGTTGACAACTTTCGTCCCATTGATAATTTCGCTCGTTCGTCGAAGTTCAGGTTTCAGTGATGTTTACCAGTTGACTAAATATATTATTGTTGCTTCGGTGGAGAGAAAAAAAAAGAAAATACTTGTCACCACGAATTGCCTTTATCGTTGTTATGAGGTGGGATTGCTTGATGATCCTACTACTGCTACTGCTACTGCTACAACAACTACTACTACAACTATTACTACCACTATCACTACTACTGCTACCACTACTGCTACTGCTATGTGTTACTACAAACAAACAGGTTTCGAGGGTTTAATGATAGTGGTTTTGGATGAATGGTATGGGCTGATGCTTTGCCGGCATCACCTCATCGCTGATTTCCTTTACTCTTCCCCATTCTATCCCCCGAGGAATGAGATAAGAAGAGGTGAAAGAAAGATGGGCTTTCTTTATTACCTGAAAAACAAGATCGCCAGGCTATCTTTTCTCTTCCACTTTTCTCACTGTTTAATTTATCAAACAGGAGCAACAGCAATAATAATAATAATGTTATTAATAATATGGTTTGGTAGCAGTAGTAATAGCAGAAGGTTGTAGTGGTAGTAGTAGTAGCAGCAGCACATCTACCGTTGCTAACCACTTCGTTGTAAAATTTTGTTGTAAATTGATATGTAGAAGAGTTGCTGCTACTGCTATAGCAGTAGCGATTAGCTTACGGTAGCTATGAACTATTCTTAAAAATTTTAAATTCATTTCTTTTGCAATTATTTATTTGATTAAAGAAGAATGAAATTGCTATAGCAATTGACGAAAGTATTTTAATTAATTAATTAGTATGAGAAAAGTGTATATTAAAAATATTACAGGCTATTTAATTATTTATGAAAGGGAAATGATATCAGTGCTTTCCGGATTATTTTATAAACAAACGTGTTCGTTGTTCCAAAATGATTTTTTTTTCTTATTTTCGTGTTCAAATATTTATTTTCACACCTGTTATTACATTCCTTTTCCCACTTGAATAATATTTATTTAACTTTCTAAGATTTCTACATATGCTAAATGCAAATGTTTGGATGATTTTCCATCTTTGTTGCGAGGTGATAACAGAGTGTTTGTACTGTTATAGCCGATACCGTATCCTGTCTTCTAGTTCAGTTTCCTGATGATTTACCTGCTCGACTTTTGTTTCTCAAGACTTGCTTCGTTGCTTATGATATTAAGTGTTGACATTGCTACAGTATGACAGATAGACAGTGCATTATTTTCCCCTGAAGTGTTTCACAATATTTTCGATCCGGAACTTGATGTTATCCTTTGCAGTGGCAGCAGTAGTTCCTGTCATGACAGCGATAGGCGATCGATGACAGCGATGACACAGTGGTAATAAAAGGATAGGGATGGACAGAGGAAGGGGGCAAATGGACGATTGGAGGGGATAGGTCCTGCTCTTCTTGCTTCTACTCCTTGTGCTCGTTCTTAAAATTTCGAAAAATGTGACGGAGAGGTGGTGCATGGAATGGCTGTAGAAATAGTAAAGAGGGAGATGGAGTAGGTAGGTTTAATGCGTCTGTTATGTCACATCATGTGCAATGTGCAATGTGCATGTGCATGTGCATGTGCATGTCTCTGTGCATGTCGTGATCTCGTCCTCCAACCAGAAAATTATGATTAAAGTGTGTTCATCTGTGTGTGTCTTCGTGCACCTTGTGTGTCATGAATTTTGGCTGTGTTCTACCCTTCCTCTATCCCAAATGAACTATAACGAAATGTAGAACAAGGGAGAGGGTATTATGCCACCTGGTGAACTACCTACGATTAGGACCAGCACCATTAATAATAGCGTTAGTCATAGCAACAGTTTCAACTGTCTATACTTTGATCGGTTTAGTTCATTAGTTAGTACGAAATTCTTTAGCCTCACTCTCCTCATGCTTTGCTATTCCTATGCATCACCAAATATCTCACGAGTTAAATCCTAACCCCAATTTCGTAGATTTTTATGGCGAATTGGGACCACCAATATAGCGGACGGAGCACCAGAAATGGGAGCAATCGGTCGGGTCGGGCGCACCACTACCTGTCCTTCCCGCGTCTCTTTACCTTTGTACTCCATCCGTCTGATCGGCCGTCACAAAATGAACATCAAACATTACTCATATGACAAATACACACGACCAATTCGACACAGTTTTCCGTCATCTAAAATGTTACATTCCGTGACCAGGTCTTCAGATCTCTCCTACTTTTGAAATGATCCAGTTCAAACTTAGTTGTGATTCATTCTCTCTTATAAGCATTACCGTATGCTTTCATCGTTATTGCAGTTAGTGACGATATGGACAAATATCATTCCTTCGGTCCATTTTATAGCTATCTTATCGACATCATACTTCTCTACAACCGATAATTTCCATTCGTCGTAATAAATCTTCATGAAAGATTCCCCCCAGCCTTCATCCTTCATCCTTCAGCTAATTGCTGATCAACATTACCACTAAATTTTCAAAATGGTATAGTTCTCTGCAAATTGATTATCACCAAGGAAGCTTATTCATTCATTCTATCTCAGCAATTTAACTTTTACTGAGTGTGAAAAAGCTATGGTCAGTGGGATGTGATGAACTGTTGAACATATCAGAAGCAAATCTTTCTTTTCAGTTCAGTTTCAATTTGAGAATGTTTAAGCGAATAAAATCCTTCATAATTTCAAACGATAATATGTACAATTGAAGACAGAAGAATTCCTTAATTCTTCAGATCAAATCAATTTTTAATAGCTTCTTAAATTTTCGAATCCTAAAAGGATTCCTCTTTCGTCTTTTAATACCTCCAAATTTCACAGGCTTTAAAAGCCTGTCGAAAAACTCTTCCAGTAATGATCAATTTTTGTGCGTTATAAAAGATTGATTTTTGTCAGACTTTTTTTTCGCACAGAATTGTTTTAATTTCAGAAAACGTGCTGGACATAAAGCAACAGAAGCAACAGCGTGTTTCACGTGCCGTTGAACGTATCTTACGTCTAGTTTTTTCAAAGCATCTTACAGAAGTAATGAATGAGATTCCAACCGCTTCATCGCCAACATCATCATCATCAGCACCGACAGAATCAGAAAAACTGGCTGCAAAACGAAGCGCTAGCAATGCGATCAACGATGAACAAAGTGATTGCGAGTTGGTTTAGAATTCGTTCCTTTTTTTTTATATCCAAAATAAAAATAATTGTTTGAAAGCTTGCAGAAACATTCCATACCTTTCCTTCCAATGGGATCAGTTTTTTTTCTTGCAACAACAAAAAGAAGTAAAGTGTTCTTCTCTGTAACAATTAATTGCGTTTGATTTAATGCTCTTCTTGCTCTTACCTCATTTTCATCCTTTAACATATAAATTTTGCTATCATTTCAACTATGACGTTTTCGTTTAATGTTATTTTTTATATTTTTTTAAAAAAAGAATTCATTTTTCCCCATATTTCTTTTTTAGTCCAAAGATGAAAATGCCGAAAAGTGAGGTAGAAGTTGTGGTAAGCGAAGATAATGATGTACAGAGCAGGTAAGCACTTCCGAATTCATTTTATTTATTTACCAATTAAAAAAGATTTATTCGTAGCTGTAGAAAAAAAGACCGTGAAATAAGGGAGGAAATTTTAGCACATCAACGCTTTTATCAAAAAGTACGATTGCTTCTAGCAAGAATTAACACATTCAATAAATCAACATATAAATGAAATCTTTTTTGAAAATTGAATTTAAATAAATTTAGTAATGGAAAATAACAAATAATCAGAAATGATATTTGAATAGAAAAAGATATCGTTTCTTCTTTTTAGGCAAACATCCACGGATACAATATCCGAGCAAATCATTTCACCGTATGATACGGCTGATTTGTTGCATTCTAATGAAAAATCGCTCGCTCAAGTTTTTGGCTCCTCGATGTAAGCTTCTTGTGTGTGTGTGTGTGTGTGTGTGTGTGTATGTGTGTATGTATGTATGTATGTGTATGTGTATGTGTGTGAATGTGTGAATTCATCCCAGTCAGATGCTTGTTTTGATTATTTAAATATTTGTAACATATTGGTATTGTGCCTTAATTAATTTTTAATTTTTATTTTAAGTCATTGAAATTTCCTTTTTTATTTTTCTTTTTTGAGCACAAACTTTATCTATTTAATTGAAAATAAAAAGAAAGATTGAATTATAGTCAAACACCTTTGATAACAGCAGCAGATATCAATCGTATGAATCGTGAACGAGGCTTAGAAATTGTCGCAATGGCAGGTCGATATGAAGCATTAGTGGTTTGTTAATATTTTCATCTTTCACTTATTTAATTTTTTTATACTTTTTTTTGCAATATTACTTGTAATTGAGATATCTTCTACTACTGTACACACAAAAAATACTGTGCACCTGAATTATGTCTGATTTGAATGGAATTATACCACAACCTCATTCTTTCAGGTTATATGATTGATTGATAAATGTTGAAAAGTAAATTATTTCTTACAAAATGAATTTTACCCCTTTTTTTCTCTCTTGAATTGCTAGAGTTTTCTTTTCTTCAATAGACTTTAACAATTTTTTTTATTGTTGTAGGATAGTGCTTCACGTTCACCAGCTGCAAACATGGAGCGTAATAAAATTTGGCGCAAAATAACGGAGGAAATCAATAAGAAATACTCCCATTTGAATATGTTAACTTTTGAGCAATGCAAAAAATTATGCAAATATTACAAGCGCAAAGATCCAACCAATTATGGACTTACATTTCATGCAATACATTCTGATTTAATTCCAAGTACATACAAAGAACAGCAGCAGCAGCAAGCTGCGGCTGCTATTGCAGCAGCTGGTAATGCCACAGCATATGTGACCACAAATGGACAAATTGATGAACCGATCGATGTTGATGAGTTATTAGAAGCAAATGATGTTGTAGATGGTATTTGCTGTGATACAAGTAAGTTTTGTTAATCGAAAGTTATTCGATTCATTTAGCTAACAGTTTTTCGGAATCATCATTGATTGAATTTAATTGAAATTCAAATTGAATGAGTTACGCTGACAAAAGAGTAGTCTGCAATAATTTCTTTTACCAAGTGGGAGAAGGATAAGAAGGTTTTTTAAAATAAGATTTTTGTTATATATCTCAGGTAAAGGTCATTATTTTTTTTGTTGATAATTAATTTTTAATTTTAATTAAGCAGTAGCTTTAGATACGTTAAAAATGAAGCAAACGGATGATATTGCTTCTTTACCGGTGGAAGATATTGTACGAGAAGACGATAAACCATCAAAAGATCTTCTGCAGTTTCTTGCACAATGGTTAATTATTATTTCATTTTTGCTTTTAATTCAAAATAATATTTCATCTCTTTTTCTCTTTTTTCTTTATCTCGTTCCTTCCTCCTGTTCTCTCTCTTTCTCTTTCTCCTGTATCATATACGATCAAATTTCAGTCCTTTATCCGTAAACCCAAGTTTATATGAAAGGCATTTTAAAATGTTGTAGAGTACGACCCAAATTTTCTTTATTTTTTGAAGACATACTGTTAACCATATTTTTTATTGAATTAACAAAAATTAAAAAATTAATTGGTGATAGCTATGATGAGTAAATTTCCAGCTCAGCATCTTCATCATCCAGCTCAACTGATGGTTTAGTATTACCTGCACAACAAGCTGTTGCAGCTGTTGCTGCTGCAACGGTCATTGCAAACCAACAGAAGAAGGAACGTGGACAGTATGTCTGTAAATTAGCTGAAACATTTAACGGTGTCTTTGACAGCCATTCAAGGTACGCTATACTTCATCAGACTACATTTTACTCACCTGCTACCTCGATTTTTTCATAATTTGGTTTTTTTAAATATTCAATCTTTTTTTTCCGTTTTCATTTTCTATTCTTAACTTTTTCTTTGTTTTTGTTCATTTAAGTATTTTTTTCAAATTCTTCAGAAGATTATGCTAATGCACTATTTTTTTTTCAAACTTCCTTTTTTTTCTATAACCTTTTTTTTGTATAGCACTCCTTTTTATACCAACGCTTCTTTTGAATAACTTATTTAAGAAATAGTTCGAGTGACAATAACCTTCTCCAGTTAAATTATTTAAATAAAATAAATTTAACACGAAGTTCACATAACAGTGTTTCTACTAAATGTCTTTTACATGTCTAGACTTTAACATTTATTCAATTTATTCTTGATTTAAGGTAATTTGAGACCAATGTTTTTTTTGGTGACAATAATTTATTGTTATTTAAGGTTGTATCATATTAATGCTGAACGTAATCAAGTTTGGAAGCAGATTACCGATGCAACCAATGAAAAGTATGGATCCGAACTGGGTGATTTAACAATAGAACAAACTAAAAAACTTTATGCAAACTATAGGCGGAAATCTCAATTGCTTTCTTTTATTAACAATAGTGGCGGTACATGTGGTACATCACGGTCCGATACGGGTAGCATTAATGGAGCTGCTTCTGCTGAGTAAGTAATATTTAAAAAAGTTATCGAGAAATGAAATCTCTCTTTTTGCTATTTTTTATTTCTTCAAAAACGCAAAGTATGATTGAAGGATGGGATTAAAGTGTGAAAGGAAAGATTATCCGGATAATTATTAACATAGATTGATTAAAATTCCATCTGCTTTATTAAGCAGAGCAAGTAAAAGACATTTGTGATTTTCGTCTTACTTCCTTCTTACTAAAAGAGATTTATGATTTTCTTTCCTTACTCCAAGTCCAAACTTCTTACTGTAGTTTGGATTCGGATGCATCATCGAGTAATTCTGATCTGCTAACACGTTTGGTAACTCCGGTGTCGAATGGAACAGGTGCTACCACTGGTACTTCTCAAATACGAACTGGTTCACCGACCCTTTTACCTCGGTTAACATCAAGAGATCGGAAGTCTAATATTGATTTGAAAAACGGTTTGTTTTTATCATCTCAAGACCGGAATCTTAAAAATATTTTTTTCAGAGCTACAGCATTTCAAAGCGAAAAATTAGAAATTATTTTCATTTTTCACCGGCTGATGATTCCCATAGGAAAAATGATAATTCTGTGGTTTTACAAATGTGAATTATTATTCTAACCTTCTCAATTGTACTTCTGTTTGATCTGAAAGAACAAGAAAATTGTCTGCGACCATTATGAACCATCATACATACCTAAGACAATGGCATTTCAGTGATTTTTCTTAAAAAAAATTGTCCTCATTCACCTTTGCAATGTCCAAAGAATGTAGTATTATAGTGTGAATCATCCGTTTAAGGGTTCGTGAATCATGCTGGTAACGTTGGTCAACGTATTTCAGCCAATCCCGGTCTGTCATCAGTGGAATTATTGGCCATTATTGCTGATCGTGATGCTGAAATTAAACAGTTGAAGAATGAACTGTTACAGGTAGCAATTAATTGCATTTCATCTTCTAAAAATGTACACTTCTACCTGTGAGATATTTTATATTTTAAAGCTGTAGTTGAATTCGTTACAACTTGCTATCTCTTAACTCTTAATCAGTTGAATGAAATTTCTTTCTATTTGGTAGATTTTTTTTATTCATTTATACTGATAGGATTATCGTGGTTAGATAAATGGATTGTTTGTGAAGTAGGTTTATTTAATTAATGTATCTGAAATTAAAATCATTCGAATTGCTTTAAATTATTCATAAATTGTTCCAGAAATCAGTTGAACATCAGCTGCAAATATCACGTGTTTTGGAAAAAGTATCCGATCTGGTGAAGACTGCGGTAAATACCAATGTGCAACGGGAAATAATGTCAGCAATGACTGGAATATCTGGTTTTAGCAGTTGTCATGATAATGGTTACTGCGATAAAAGTTACGATGATGATAGCGATTTGTAATAACAAATTTGCTATGTGACGTTTCATTTTATTTGCATGACTTTTTTAAATACATAAATCCACAAATCTATCACTAAATGTGCTGAGTTCGTTGCTTGCTATACGTTATTCATTCTTTTTCAAATGCATCGGTGGTAAAGACTCGTAAGGTATCAACTTTTGTTTTAATTTGAAACCTTTACTAAAACATTTTCGTCTAGTTTGTCATAGAAAAAAAATTTATTGAGAAGGCAAATTATTTCTTCAACGTCATGTTTTAAGGAAGTCTTTCAGTTGGTTATGTGTAAAAGTATAATTTCTTTTTCGTCTTTATTATTTATTACAGAAAGTGTAATACTTTCTGTAATAAATAACAAATAAAAAAAAAGAAATATTATTTTTTATTTGAAATAATATTTCACTTTCTTTCCACTTGGTTATTTGAAAGATGACGCAAGACCTGAAAATTTCTGTGCTAAATATTTGATGGGTAAATTATTTGGCAGATTTTTTTGGATCATTTAATAGAGAGAATGTCGTATAGCAACACTACGACAGTAATTCATCCATAATCAAAACGTTTTCATAGATTACTATGTTTTTTTTTTGTTTCATTTTTTCAAATATTTGTTTACCAAAGAGCTGCTATATTAACTTATCAATGTGATAAGAGGGTGAAATCATTTTGCAGCGTACCGTTTTTGTCTCTGCTTCGATTTCTCATCTTTATTTATTTATCTGTTACTTTTTCAAAAGCTCATTGCCCCACTTATTCTTGCCTCGTTTACTTTACTTCACTATTTATCTTTGATATTTCATTTACTTTTCGTTTTTTGTAATTGATTCTCATTTCACATTTCTTTCATGGTTGATTATTAGAGTTAGACATTTCCGGTATTCCAGGTTGTGTGGTTTTTAACTATGATTCGGTTGACAAGAATCGGTTTTTTATTTTTCATTTCTGTTCGTTTATATCTCATAAACTTTTTACTGCTGTCATGGATGTTTGTGTAATTTTCATATGTGTATTATACAGTGTTCTTTTTTTGATATCACTTTAGCATGTTTTGTTTTAATTAAGCTAGTAACAAGTTTTACTTCTACAAACTTTTGGTGTTTACTTTTGAAATTGAAATTGAAAACAGATTTAATAGTTTCATTGTAAACTGTTAGCAAAAAATTACAGACAACTCGATGCATCACCAACTTGCAAAATTGCCTGCATAATAATATCGTTGCCATTTAGGCCAAAATATCTGTACATTGTATACTATAACGTGAAGAGAAACGTAAAACGTGTAACTATGCTTAGCACTCATTGATTCACTTAGAAGAAATAGTGTAGAAAATGAAGAATTTCACATGACGAATTAAAACATCAGTTCTCTTACAGAAGTTCATGTTGCTTTAAGTATTCCTCATTAAAACGATATAAAGATGTGGTCCAAAAAATTTTCTACTTCATTTAATACAGTACGCAAAACTATTCAGTTGACGCTAGTTGGCGTTAAACACGTATACATTTTTGTTGCTCTAAAACATGATAATCAGATATACAGAACATCCCATCGATCCATTTCCACGTACATTTTTACCTCAGTTATTCGCATGTTACAACAAATACCGTGGCTATTCAATAGTGGAGAGATCTAAGAATTAATTAATTGAATAAAAATGAAAATTTAAATTATTTTAAATTCAAGTTTTAATGTATATAGAAAAATTGTATGAAACTGTAAACAGGAACGATAACTTCAAATTGCTGATGTAAGGGCTACAAAAGTTTTTGCGTATATTAGTTTTACTGCTTTTAGATGCAAGCAGTAAAACTAATATGCGCAAAAAGGCAAATCGTAAAAAGTGTGTGGTTTAGTTTAAGAGCCAAATGACCTAAGAGAAAGCATCACTGTTGATATTTGATAGATTTCTGGAAATAGACCATATCAAACTCTCTCTCTCTCCCTCTATCACTTCACTTTCATGTCACCGCCATAAAAGTTTTTAAGTTCGACTTCGTCGATATCTGATGGATATGAAGTGCTCAGATTTTGCTTACAAAAAAAATACCAACAGCTTCTTCTAACTACATTATACCACACTTGTAAACCACTCTGTGTGTAACAGTTTATAAGCGTACAACGTAGAAAGATAAAGAGGGAGAGGAAGAGAGAGAGAGAGAGAGAGGGAGAGAGATAATAGCGACAGCTGTAAAAGAATAATTTGGAAGGATATGTGAAGTTTCAGTGAAACTGCTTGCTTGCATACGTTGAACAAGAGCGTCTGCTCACTGAGCTGTAATATTGGAAGCATAGCTTCCTACCTTACCAAAATATTTAGGCACAATTTTTCATGTCTTATATTTACGTAATATTTCTTGACACTACGCGGAATTATGGGTAACTACAAGTCACGTCCACCATCTTCATGCGCAGGTTATAATTTTTTTTTCTTTTAATGTAACAGTTTACTTTTATTACAATTAAAATTTGAGGAGAAATTTTCCAATTTATCCTTTCATTGATCGCAGCGTTAAGTTAATTTTACCATTTTTTTTCCGCAGATGAATTGAAGAAGAAAATTAGTGAGGGTTATGCAGTGGTAAGATCAAGACTGAATGATGATATCAAGCCACGTTTTGATGTGTGGAATGTGTTGCAAAATGCATGCTTGTAAGTTTCTTATCTTCTCAGGTAAATTAAAGAGTTTTGTTTTCAAGAAGGTGTATGCTTGCAAAATTTAAATATAATAATAATATAAGAAGCAACAATTAGTCTTATTAATTAGTGGTGAGTAATGGGTTCGGTTTTTTAGTCAAGGTACACTGAAAACGTTGGAAGAATCGTTAAAAGATTTGAAAAGTTTAGATGAACGTACCGAAGATCATCAATTATCGTTGTTGCACCTCATTTGCGCCGGATATTCGAAGCAGGTATCTCTGACTATTTAGTCAAGAATAACCTATCAGTATTTTTCTCTCTTCTTTCCAACTTTTTTGAAATTCAAGCAGAAAAAAAAATTTATTTTAGCAACCTAAAAAAGTTGCCATTCTGTTTGAAGCGTTGGGTAATGATGAGACGAAAAAGGAATTGCTACTCAAACATCTCTCTAAAAATGGATTTTCTGCTCTTCATTTTTCAGTCTACAAGGTTTATAGTATTTCGTAAAAATTTCTTTTGATCGTTTTCGAGAGTACTAAAATAAAGTTAAAATATTTGTTAATATTTTCTTCCGATAACTGATTATCATTGTACAATTTATTGAGAGTAAATAATTGTAAATTGGGAGTATATCTGAACTTTTAATCATCTGGTTATTTTTTTGGAGAAGATTACTCAGTCTCTATTGCTATCATTACGCTAGGATGAAATGGAAACGGTGGAAGAGCTACTAGCAGCTGGAGCAGACGTTGATTTTGCGGGTCGGAACAAATTACCACCGCTTCATTTGGCCGTGATGTGTGGCAACGCTGAGATGGTTGAAAAACTGATCAATCGAGGTGCTTCGTTACAAGTTGCTGACTTTGTAAATTTCACTCCACTTCATTGTGCTACATATTTTGCACATGAAAAGGTTTGAAATACTTTTAAAATAGTGTACTATTTGAAACTAGAAGGATAATTTTTATCTTCTGAATCTTTAAGTTATAACTTATCGTTTTTTTTGATGAACTAAGACACTACAGATAGTACGTTTGCTGATGAAACGTGGGGCTGATCCAAATGCTTGTGGTGGAGTACGTGATCGACCGTTGCATCTGGCTAGCAATAAAGGGCAGATCAATATTGTTTCCGCACTTCTAGAAGCAGATGCTGATCGTTTGTTTTTTAAACTTTGCACTGATTTCGAAAATTTTAAACAGAACATAGGAAATAATATTCTGCATGTTCCTAATTTCAAGTACCTTGAGAATCTCCAAGTATCTGCCTTAGCTTTATTTAGCACTTGTTATTAGTAATTATTTACCTGAAATTGCGCTATTTTACAGCAACTCTAGCTGATGATGAAGGTAATACATCGCTGCATTTTGCTGCAAAAACAGGACACGTTGGAATCATCGATTTATTACTCCTAAAAATTGGTGTTGGACATCAGGAAGTATACATTGCCTAAGAATTATGTAATTTTTAATCAAAAGGTGGTCGTATCATATTTCAAACTGTCTAATTTTGATATAAAATCCTTTCTCTTCCCATGAAATCTGGTATGACCATCTTTAAAAAATTCCAAATGCAACCAAACATTGAAATTAACTAGAAAAACAATGCTATCTACTAGAGTAGAACCTTGAAGTTATCTGGACCTTAAACAGTTGAGCGGTAACGATCTCAAATAAATCTTGAAATTATTTTTAGTTAGCTTTGAAGACCAATATTTATGGGGACACAGCGCTTCATGCAGCTTGTTATGCAGGACGTTTAGATGCTGTGAAACGTTTGTTGGAATTTGCTGGATCGGTTACCCTTAATATGGTAATTTTTCATGACTATCAGAAAATCAAGAAGTCATTTCGTTCTGTATGTTGTTATCATGGAAGAAACGCTAACAAATTTTATATTTGATGCAGGAAAATGTTTTTTCCGAAACACCTTTGCATGCAGCTTGTACGAATGGTAGGAATTTGGAATTGGTGGCTTTTTTGTTGAAACAACCCGGTGTAGACGCCAATTTTCAAGGACAGGACGGTCATACTGGTAGGTGTACTTTTCTAAATATACACAGAAAGTTTTTTTCTTCCTTTCAGATTTACAGCAAGAAGATTTTCTTCTAACAATCTACACCGTTTGCGAGAATTTGTGATTTTAAGAGTAACATCATAATTATATTATAATTTGATAAAAGCACATTTTTTGAATTAATTTGTTTATGAACTGGTTTAATTCGTTTTCAAAATGAGTTTCAAAATTCCAGCTCTGCACAGTGCATGTTATCATGGGCATTTACGGTTTGTACAATTTCTGTTGGACAGTGGTGCAGATCAATCATTGACTGCTCGAGCTGTTGATTATTCACTCTTGCCAAGTGGAACACCAAGTACAAAGTTTAAAATTTTTAATTTTTATTCTTTTATTTAAAAACTTAGTTATTACAGCTACGTACATATTGAGAGCAAAAGATGCCGCCACAATTTGATTTGAAGCTGTAAAATCTGTTTTTTTGTATAAAATAAGGGTATGTGAAACTAGTTTATCGACCTATTTTAGACTTATGACAAATTCCGAAATGCTAACTTTTTTTATGAAATGTTATTGCTAACGATAGTGTTATTGCTGTAATAAATATAAACATGTAGGAGCTAAGTTTGTGATTCCTTTCAGGCAGCACACCAGTATCATCGACAATAGCACAAACAACGTTTACGCTGTCGAAAGAATTCGGAAGTTCAGTTGATGGTGGGAGTTCATCTATTTCATCTACTTGTCTTAATGACGATCAGCAGCAAACACCTATTATTTGGGCATATGAAAAGGGTCACGATCAGATTGTCGCCTTACTTAAACATTATGCAAATAAACGCCCAGACTCTGATGTTTGCTCAGAATATAGGTATTTGTACTTAACAAATACTTTAGTTTTCATCTTTTTTTTTCCGAAACTCCATACGTATAGAACTGTACAATGGGCTGCAATATACTGTTGAAAAAATGTTGCCGATCTTCAGCAAAATGTTGTTTTTTGTTTTCCAATTAAACAATGCTCAAGCTTTCATTACTTTTCAGTTCTGGCGAAAGTAGCTATACACCGCTCCCCAGTCCTCTTGGTCGCTTACGATCAATGACTAAAGAAAAAGCTGAAATATTGCAATTGAGAGCATCACTGTGCAGTCAGTTTCATCTATCACTAAAAGATGTCGATTTTCAGGTTCTGTAATTTACATTTTATGATTGAAAGGAAGAAAGTATTGGCAAATATTTTGCTTTATTTTTTGAAATTTCTTTCAGGAAGCTATTGGTAGTGGTTCTTTTGGGAAAGTTTATAAGGGTACGTGTCGTGGCAAAATAGTAGCCATCAAAAGGCAAGTTATGAAATATTTTTATATTTAGCAAGGTGCTAAACTTCTTAAGAACTGAGAAAAACAATCATGTTGCAGATACCGCACAGTGGCATTTGGCTCAAAGAGTGAAGTTGATATGTTCTGTCGCGAAGTTTCAATTTTAAGTAAACTTCAGCATCCGAATGTAATTAATTTTATTGGTGCATGCTTGGATGATCCAAGCGTGGGTTTTATTCAGTTTTTTTTGTTTTGAAATTAGAATTGAGTAGGTATTGCATGGGGAAACATAGAGACTAGAAGTAATCTTTTTGTACATTTTACAAATTTTGTGTCCCTGCAGTTATTATTTATTTATTTTCTTTCCATCTATCTCAAGCTCTTTTTCTGTTTTTGCTTTCCATCTTTCGCAAAAATCCTTTTTAGGATTTCCTTTAAAAAATTTATGCTCCTAAATTTTTTATTTGTCAGCACTTTATTTTTTTGCAGCAGTTTGCAATCATCACAGAATTTCTTGTTAATGGATCCTTGTTTTCTCTGCTACACGAACAGAAACGGTAAGTTTTTTTGAAGGCTCGTTAGTCAAGCTAGTTTGCATTTTTTTTTGAGAGATGTAAAAATCTGTTACTTTAGAACTGTCTACATCTGCATTAAAGCATCTAAATGCTGCTGATTGATAGAATTGACATAAGACTGTTATTGAAGGGTCCTGGAAATGGCTTTGCGTCTAAACATAGGAATTGATGTCGCACGTGGAATGCGATACCTGCACGAACTTGCTAAACGACCGGTGATTCATCGAGATCTCAATTCTCATAATATCCTTCTTCATGAAGACGGCCATGCTGTAGTAGCTGATTTTGGTGAATCACGCTTTATGGCGCAACACGACGATGAAAATATGACCAAACAGCCGGGCGTATGTCATGTCCTCTTGAAATTGCAAAGTTGAAAAGATTAATAAACCAGAGGAAAATGCGAACAGATCAAATTATTGTGAATTTTTGATTTTCTGCATAGTTTTCTTCAGGGAGACTGAATTTCTTTATGATTTTGATGGAAAAATTTTTTGCTTCCTTTCATAACTAATATTTTGTAGAATCTTCGTTGGATGGCACCTGAAATTTTTACTCAGTGTGGCCGATACGATCGAAAAGCAGATGTATTCAGTTATGCATTATGTATTTGGGAGCTTCATGCTGCAGAGCTACCGTTCGCCCATTTGAAACCTGCTGCAGCAGCAGCTGAGATGGCTTATAAACGAGGTATAAGATTTGCAATGGAATTTATACTAAAAAATTGAGATGCAGACCTCAGCTTATTGAAAAAATTATATTTGATATTTTGTATTTTGAAAAGAATTACGTTTGAAGTCCCATTCTAATATGTTTATAAGTAATCTTTTAGCCAGCTTCAATAGTAGATAAAACACTCAGTTCTACTACTAAAAAAGGCTGAACTCGATTTAATAGATATTATGAGTTAGGAATATATTATGTTATAGGAATTTACTTAAGATTAAACTTGTTTTCAAGTTTGGATTTCAGGTCGTCCGCCGCTACCTCCACATCCAACTGTTCAATTTCCAGCTCATATTCTTTATATGATAACATCAGCTTGGCATCATGATCCGAAATCTAGACCAGCTTTTGCGGATATTTTGCCGAACATCGAAAAGTATGCATCACCAGTTAAATTACCTGATGGAGTATCTCTCGGTAATGGAACAGCGGATTGTGGGTTGCTATCTGTTTCAAAACTTAAGAATCACTGGGAACGCAAAGGAATACCGCAAGGTAGGTTTCGAAATTAAGAGTGAAATTTCAAAAACCCACAATGGTCTGCTGACTATATTAAGAGGGCTTAAAGATGTTGTACAGGAAGCTGTTCGCTGGATTTTTTTTACAAAATAGCAATTTCTTCAAGAAATTATAATTAGATGTAATTATTAAATGTTAAGGGTCCCACCACTGCTTCTTTTAAGGATACCAATTTGTGCTGTCCAAAATTTTGTGAAATCAGTCAATCCAACTTCATCGTACATATTGTAAATAATATAGCAGTAGGAAAAAAGAGGGAAAAAAGTGCAATTTGAAGTTTTTGTTTTCTTTTAAACAGTTTCAGTTTTAGTGATTTAAGCCTTTTATTTGTAAATACCATTTTTCTGTTTTGTTTGAGAATGTAAATACTATGTGCTTAAGTTCCTTGGTGGATTTTTTAAAATTATTCGTCAAGAACTACTGAAATAGTGTAACAGTTTCCTTCTTTTTTTTTATTCACACATCTTCATCAATATTAACGTCATCACAACATTTATTAGAATGAATTTGTAAAATGTTTTCATTATCTCATCTAAAATTTTTTTTGTTATTAATCGTTGGCTTTATCTGTTGACCATCACTGTATATTAATGTAACACTTATCGGAGATACAATTATATACAAGAAGTGATGAATTCTCTTGCTAGAACTTTTTACTAATCTCTGAAATGGAAAAGAATTGAATAGGAATAGTATAGTGTGTAACCTAGCACTATTACCATGGATACGAGCAAATCAGCTAGCTTACCAAGTTTATTGTTTTGGAAATCTGGAGCTTTTTTGAGTAATATTCTACTTCGTATTTCAGAGTCAACACAACATCCCACTGCTATTACATTTTCAACTGCAACCAGTGGGATAGTTTCATCTTCCTCCACATCATCGATTTTATCATCGATATCATCGCCAACAAAAGCTATTGATGAACTTCGGCAACGGCTTGATCATAATGGATATGTTTTGCAATCACTTATCACTGTTGATGATGCTTCCATAATGTGATATTACTTGGAATTTTGTGGGAGAAAATAATGTATATAAAAAGAACTGTATCTAATACACAGTAGAATATATGTGTTATTCTTGTGTACTCATAGCAACAATTCTTCTGAAATTACTCTGAAATTTTTTGTCATAATTTAATGGCATAAGCAGATGACTATCATTGAGATTGAACAAGCATAACTGATAGCAGTGCTGCTGTGTGCAACACTACATTCATTACTGCTAATTTAAAATACATTCTTATCCTTATTCATTATTCATCATCAAAACAGTCAGTGAATTCATCAAATAAATGGGAGAAGCGAAATATAATTTGTACTCTTTTGCATAAGTTACATGTTTACTTATGCAGTTATGATACCGCCGTTATGATATCGCGTCATCTGAAGGAGTTTTTTGATTGTTGTAAGTTGAGATCTGCTAAAAACTGATAATTTTTTAAATAAGAAATCAAGGCAATGTTGAAGTGGACAGCTTTTGTAGAAGAAATGTGTAATATTGACGGTAAGGATGTACACGTATGTGTGATTGTTTTGAAATTATCTGCAGAAGTCGTATCGAAATTTCAACTCTAATTGAAACATCGAAGAGCAAGATGTAAATAATACTAATTCTGTACGATTTAAATTTGCTACTCACTTTGTATGTGATAGTAATTAATAAGGTAAATTTCTGATAGACAATGTGCGAAAACCAATTGAGCCATTTTCATTGAAGGGTTAGTAAAGCATTATTTGGATTATAGAGAGAGTAATACTTCAGTTCACTCTAAGTTGCAATTAACAGTAACAGTACCATTTGTGTGCAATAATTTTAATTTTTAGTTTATAGAAAAGACAATATTCGAATTAACACTTTAACTCACTTCTTCCCAACACATAGATAGAAGGTAAACCTAGAATGATGTCTTTGATCCCTTCCATCATAGAATGTAACTTATGAAAAATTACTCCTTCGTTAAAAATTAAAAATTTTCAGCTTTATCCTCGTAGGAAATAATTTTTTCCTTTCTTGCAGATTACCAATTCATCAAGTTTGATAGCCAACGTCAAGGTATTGAGAAAGCTTTGTATTATAATATACATCGATGAGGACCGATCAAATCGTTGAATTGAAATCAAAAAGTAAATTTAAGAAAGGCGAACGAGATTAGCATGGGTGAAAGTGGTGTATGCACGACTTTTATTAACGGTATCCTCACGATATTAACATTTATATATTTGGTAAGTATTTGCTCTTTCCTGTCTTTGATTCTTTTCAATTCAAATCACTTTAATGTAAAGAGAATATTAAGCTGAATGATGATTGAATAATAAATTATGCTTAGCTTCTTAAAATTATGATAGAATTTTAGGCTATTGGTCTTGCCGTAGTAGGACTAAGTTTATGGATTCGATTTGATCCAACGTTCGAGGAAATGATGCGAAAGAATCTTCTTCGAATTAATAATAGTAATGCACAAATGGATGAGTTGAAAAATCAAATTCGTTTTGGTGTGAGTTTAAAAAATTGAATAGAAACGCAGTTCTTCGATGAGTGGGACTGTTGCTAAAATAAGAAAGGAATGTCTTAAATATATTTTAATTTTTTTCGAACAGTAATTTCTCAGCGAGGTTTTTTGTTTAAAAGAGATTGAACTGTTTGAGAAGTGTTAAATATTGAAATATACAGAGAGTAGTTTTTAATGTCATAGAATCAACTATTACAGATGACTTGTTTCATTCTTACAGCTGACGATATCATTTTGGGTAATTTGTGGTTGTGCGATTGCGGCCACTTTAATTGGCTTAATTGGCGTTTGTGGAGCGATGTTTGCAAATCGTCTAATACTTACTCTGAATGTAATAGCATCAGTGATACTAATAGTTGTTGAATTATCAATTTCTCTTTTCATCTTTCTTCACAAATCATCGGTATGTTCTAATGTCGGTTGAATATTCGAATTAATTTTGAATGAAATTCTGAAATTAACAAAAAAAATTCTGTGAATGAATTTGCTAGAACTTCTTTCTTACCGTAGCGCTAATTAAAAAATTTCAACGTACAAAAAAAATTTCGAAAGAATTCCTTTAATTATGAAATCAAAAATATTTACAGCTTTCAATAATTTGTTGATAATACAGGAGGGACTTTTTGGAATTAAATTAAATTTTGTGAAATTCTACAGATCAAAGAAACAACAGTTCGATATGTTAATTTAGCAGGTGAAATGGATGATTTGTCGGATGATATGGATACGATCAGAGCAATGGTTTGAAAATTTGTGTGAAGTTAGAAAACAAATAGTTGTGAGAACAACAAAGTTATTATAGCATATGTTGAATTTAATTTAAATTCCTTGTTGAATTGTTGAATTGAATTTAAATTTAAATTTCTATAAGAGAATTTAAATTTCTATAAGAGAGTTCATAATTTGAGACTAATCGTGTATATTGCAAATGTACTGCTTCTGATTGAAATGTTTTTAAAGTACTATTCTTTTCAGTACAAATGCTGTAGTACGAAAGATGATAACTCATCAGGGTGCATGGGAGTCGGCCAGGTAAAATTATAGCAATCATTAAATTTGCTTTGTTGACAACTAAATGTTTACATTTTCATATAATCATAAATCACTTAACTGATAATATTTTACATAATAATCTTTTGCTGTATAATTTTATGCAAAATAATTTTTTAACATTTTGTATTGTAAGACGATTGTGGGTCTCAGACAGCAGATAGGAAATTGGGACAAATGGGACAGGTAAGAAACTAGAATAAAATTAAACACTAAGAAAAGTGCGTGAGAAAATAGTAAATAAAACCAAATAAATTCCTAACATTTAATTCTCACAAACAAAAGGAATTAATTGTTTCGATATGAAAGTTGTCTTCCAAACTAATATTCTTTCATTATTGCTTTCATTAAGAAGAAGTATTCACGTATATAAGTAAATGTGACGTTACACTTCAGCCTACCTGTACAACAGCAATGTGGGATCATTTGGAATGGAATCTGATTCTAGCAGGTTACTTTGTAGCAGTCATCATTATGGAGCAAATTTTAACAGTTCTTTTATGCATCGTAAAAATTGCTTCAAGTGATTAGTGATAAAAGCATATTTAAATTAATCACATATAACCTTATCATATATGATGATAACAGTGATAATGTAGTACTGTTTGATACGAGAAAGGTTGAAATATTATGGAGGATGTGCATTGTGTTTTATGACTGTATTTATGTATTTTTATCGATGATATGTTTTTATTATCTTTTACGATATGCAGCTATCATTTCACTTATTTTAGATCAATGACATTTACTATAAATTTATATTCATACAAGTCAAATATAAAATTCATAAATAGACACAAAGCTAAGTATGTGTTTTTCTTTGTCGCTATAAATGGTCAGAAATTGATTAGAAGGTAAACTTTGCAAACTTTTCGAATTGATTAACAAAAGCATACATTTCAGATTACCTGTGGATTGAAGTAATAAATTAAAGAAAAAAATTAAATTAAATTTAGAAGCTTTGTCAGCTATTTATGTGGAATATCAAAAGAAAAAACTCAACATAAATATTAAATGTCAAAAAAGTATGATGAATTGAAATTACATGAGAAGATGAGGTTATACTTGTACATGCCTTCACACATATTTATTTTAACAAAATAATTATTGGATTTTAATTAAGGTAAATTATGCATGAAAGCATTTAGCTGTTTTCAATTACGTAGACGAAATTGTCTGGGCAATACTCTGATCGTGAGTTGACCATTTGAAAATTTAGGCACAAGGTGAATTTCTTTATCGTATCAAACATACCCTGCAAAGACTACAGTCATCAACGAGTCTTAATAAAGTGAATTAGTATAAATTTAAAATTTCTTCTAATAAAAAACTGGTGAATTTATTTAATGTAGTTAATTCTGAAAGCAATTCGAACAAAAGTTAAACTAAACGAATGAATACAAATATTACCAGTAAAAATTCGAAAATTCCTAGCAATACTATCATCTTACCCTATAAATTTTCCTGAATAACATTAGAAATCATCCTAACATAGACTTAAAATTGTGTAAATCCTACACGTACTTAATTATAAATCATAGTCAGTCCTATTAGCCAATGAATGATGCAAAAACTTCCAAATCAGACCAGTTAGATCATTCAAATCATCGTTGCAAAGAAGAATGTAACACGTAGTTCAGCTTAATTATAAGCTTTAGCCATTCGTCGTTGACGTCGAATTCGTTTTAAATCATTCCTTTCACTATCATAATTATGTGAGAAATTTTCAACGATCATAGTTATTGGAAATGCAAGTACCAAGACGCCAGAAATACTAGCACAACTGGCAATTAATTTGCCAACTAAAAAACAGCAAAAGACAAACAGTTTAAATTTTTAAAATTTTCTATTAAAAAAAAAATTTTTTTTTGATTGCGAAATAATAGGAACGAGTAATTTGTTCGCGTTTTAGTATAAAAGTTTTTATGAATAGATGAAAATTACACAATGTTTCCGGATAATAATCGCCATAACCAACAGTTGTCATCGTAATGATGCACCTAAAGTTAAAATTAAAAATTCAAAATCATTTGGCAAGTACTGCTGACAATTGCGCCTATGGAATCTTACCTAACTACATCATCAACATGAAATAATGGAAGGAATTATTGAGAAATATGTATTCAATAGGAAGTGTTTATAATTATCAAATTTAAATTATCAGACTAGAACTACTGATCTTGTTGAACTTATTTAGCAATCAATAGCTGCTGTTCGAATTTTTCGACATGTGTTCTTTAATGAATGATTAAACATACCAAACGCACGTCTATTTTATTTCTCTCAAATAAATTAGAAAATTATGTTCGGAAATTAACTTATAAAATATGAATTTAGAATCATTGAAGTAGAACGCTAAAAATTACCACCAGCCAGCGTGTGCAATTGATTTAAATTTTGTATTTGGTTCGTCTCGTTCAGCGAAATACATTAGAGTTGAAAAGAAAATTACAGTTGTGACCAAAAACAATATGAGCATCGATAGTTCCGGAAGACTGAAAAATATTTACAATACTGAAAAGTGAAATTAAAAGATTTGATATGCTCATTCAAAGTTCCGATTATAGTTACATAATGATAATGATGATATCATGAACCTCTTGCTACACTTACCTAGTCTTAACAGTAACACCAAATGATTTCAGGCCACTGGAATAACGTGCAAGTTTAAATATTCGTGCTACTCGCATTATCCGAACCACACGTATAACCGTTGCTAAACCACGAAAATCACCAAACGTATGTGCTCCAAAGCCTAAATTAAATTCAGTTAAATTCTTGCAAATGTTAGCAATGTTGTATTCATATGGCACTCTTTAATTAGAAAGAATTGACTGACAACTGCGCCTCTTTTTAGAACTATGTATATCTTCAAAACTCAAATGTCATTTTAAAATCAGAATGAGAACAACTAATTTATTTAGTTGCATAAACGAACAATCAAACATCTACTTGTAAGGATGGGAAGAGAAATGAAAGAAATAAGAAAACGACTAAAGAATGGAACTTCGTAATCTAACAATACAGATAAAAGGAAATTAATGAAAAAAAAATTTTAGCTCTATTCCAGAAAATTTAGCAATCCGGATTTTTAAGGACAACAATTTCAAATTATCAAAAATAAAACTTGCAATAGCGCAAAAATTTTTTGAGGAATAAAAAATTTGTTTTATTCCAAACAGCTAATGTAAGATGGAGAAGCGCAAGTTGCAAAAGAAGAGATATTTCAAATCAAAATTCTTTCGTTAAAATACTAAGGCATACGTAACAAACTAATTTTCATCTAACTTCTCCTTTGAAATTTCAATAAAAAGGAATGGATTAAACAAAAAAAAATTTTTTCAAAGAGTTACATGCATAACATATGTGAAATATGTTACTGTCATTATATGCAGTAATATAAGTTACAGGCCATGGAAATAACCGGATGGATATTCCTGATAACAGGAAATGATAGCTAAAGCAACTAATAGCGTTGAGGAAAAAAAGTAATCTTAAGGATTTTGCTAATTAAAGTTAGCATTGATAAAGTGAAACATTTAAAAAGAAAATGCTACCGCAAACTGAAAGTAAAATTTCCACATAAAATGGTATAATTGTTAAGCTATCAATGATATTCAACGGTTCCAATACAAATTTTCGTTTTTGTGGACAAACAATAAATCGAGCAAAATATTCAAATGTAAACCATATTATACAAGCCTGAAATTAAATTTGAAATGAAATTTTAGCTAAATATTAATCTGACAGCTACCTTTTCCTCTCCCTCTCTCTCTCTCGCTCTATCTCTCATGTACTAAATTCTATAATTCACAATTAGCAACTTTTTTTGATCTCAACTGAAGGAGTATTTTCTAGTAAAACAGGTGAAGAACACACCTTTTATTAATTTTTTAATTCTACGTAATGCTAAAATAACTCTTCATGTACCACGTAATGATAACGTACCAGTTCAATAAACTCCAAAGAGGAATGAAGTCGAAACTCAAGCTTTCCACTTATAGCGCTAGCATTATAACTGCTAATTTGCCATTCCGGTGTTGAGCCGAGTATCATACCGGTCACCGATACTATTACCATCATTATACTTATAACCGCAAAAATCTGCAATAGCGAAAAGATCATAGATGAAATGATAATAATAGTAAATATTTCATCTTTAATTAATGAAATATTACTTTACATAGCAAAATTGTACTCATATAGCTAGCTTATTTGAGCAATTATAACAGGTGAAGTTCATGTAGGCATTCAAGCTTAAAAGACAAACAATTAAAATGAAATTAGAAAAAGCTACATACCTTAGCCGCAGTGCTTGTTCCAGGATTCTCCATTAAAAGCCACAATTTACGTCTTTGGCTATCACAGCAGACACCATCAAATTGATCTTTAATACAACGAAAAATTTTTTCAATTGTTGTGAAGTTTGTAAAAAATTTTATGAAATTTCAGCAAAAAAATTTAAATGTATTTCTTTTAATTAGTTATTTAAATTTTAGGTATTTGTACTTTAAATCATATCAATTTTAACATTTTAATTATTATTATTATTATTGAAATAATTCTTTAGTGAAAGATATTTTTTTCCTTTTTTTTCTTTGGAAATAATTGAATAAGATTTTCAACTTTTAATAAACGAACCATAACTAATCGAATCTTTGTTTCCGTTCGCTAATTCATCGTCTTCACTTTCATCGATCATCATTGTCATACAGCATGGCGCAAAAAAGTCCCTCAATGATAAGTGATTATTATTATTTGCTTTGATAAACAAAAACGATAGGTAGCACTGTTGTAACTAAAAATCATTGATATTGAAAATGTTTATGTCATCAAATTGTAAACTTAACAATTTTGACATTATTACGAGTGATATCTAAAATCACTTTACGCATACTTAATATTATGCTTATTTTTACCATTGAAATTGAAACATCAAACGTATTCAAATATTTAAATTTGACTTTAAATTTAGGAAAAGTCTCAAATTTTATTGTGCTTATTTGCTATAAAAATTAAATTTATTCCATTTACTGCCGCCGTTAATAATTGCTTATTTAGGGACTTATCGTATTGCATTTCTATAAATTTTCATTATTTAACATATACGTGCAGAAGTTGAAAACATTCTATTACTTTTGCATTGTAAAAAAAACGACCGTCAAAAATTGCGTGCCGTAAGTGTGCTCGTTAAAACTTTATTTTTTGTAATTTATTATTTGTTCCATTTATAAGTTAAGTTGGAAGTAAATTGAAAAAAAAATACTTCAGAAGAAGCGATGTACTTTTTTATTAAAATAATTCAAAATTAGGTATTTCTTACAGATGCACAGATCAAAGGTCATTGTATTATTTCTCATACCAATTTATAACATATTTCTTGCCAATGATCGATCATTGCTGGTATATTAATTTTTGCAAAAGTTAGTTTAAAATTATCAGAGAAAAAAAATTACGGAATTCGAAATGAAAAAAATATTCATTCTTATCTAATCACCAAATTGGTGAGCAAAAGAAAAAAAAACTTTACTAACTTTTTGATTTTCCAAAAATCGAGTTCCTTGAAGAGTCTCTCGGAGCAAATGTCACTCGTTCGATGAAAATGACCGGTTGTTAGAAAATCATAGATTGGCTCAAATAGTTTTCCGGAACGTTCGAAAAAATATTCCTTTGTGTCGGGCAAGTAACCGTTGCAACTCTCCACTCGTGCTGCATGTGTTTCCCGACAAAATTCAGCTAACAGCGATGTTGGACATCGGTACTGCAACTTATGATCAACAACAATTAATGAAATTTGCCACTCATTAAATCTTATCGGTAAATTTAATTTCAAATATTCTTATGCAAATTTAATTTGTCGCTACACATTACCTGTATGGTTGAGTAACGAATGCGAAAATGTGTACCACCAATGTTTAGAAGTAAGTGAAAATCGAAGATATTTGCAGTTTGCTTATCAATTTCAGGATCACTGAAATATCATCAATCAATAATTTCATATTTTTGAAATTGCTCTTTGCTATGTTTATTTATTTTTTGAGTAATAAATGTGTAAGTATTCAAGTTATTGAACCTTTCAAATTAATCGTTTTGCTTGAGAAATTGTTAAAAAAATGTTTCGAAATGTTAATTTGACAAGTTTTTCTCCTTCATATTTCATTGATCAGTTTGAATTTGTAGATCATTTATAGCACAAAATGTTTACAAACTTTTTCACATTATTCCAATCAAATTCATCCTTTCGATCAACGCTTAAACGAGTTTGTTCACGTGACAAACGTCTATTTTCGTTTTTATTAACGCCAACTTCTCGATGTCTTTCTCTATGCATCAAATTAGTTATATTGTTATTTTCAGCGGTCACTAAAATTAGTTTACAATAAAGTTAGAACTTTGTGCATTGATGACACTTTGTATAATATTCCATGAATAAAATTTAAATGAGCACAGGTAAGTATATGCAGTGAGTGAACATTTACTTGAAATATTTATTTTAAGGAAGGAAAAATGCTAAAATAGAAATGATGTGAATTAAGTACGTTGAATTTTTATTTTCAAGAAGTATAATTTATTGATACATTTAACTGTTTGGTTGCTGTAATTATAACTATTACAACAGTAATAATTAATAATAATAATAATAATAATAATAATAATAATAATAATAATAATAATAATAATAATAATAATAATAATAATAATAATAATAATAATAATAAT